>JAASGA010000061.1:0-45957 GCA_023334105.1 Globisporangium nodosum
CAACATCTTCAAGATTGGGCTCGTGCAGCGCCACCAGGTCAAGTACGGCTTCCCGCGCATCCACGGGCTTGTGTACAACCTCCAGGACGGCGAGCTGAAGGAGCTCGACGTGGACTTCAAGGCGTACATCAAGAAGTACAAGGCAATCTACAAGCTCCACTCGTTCGAGTCTGAGTCGCCGCCGCGCCGCTCGCAGTTGCAAGCCAACATGATCCGCTCGCTCGTCGAGGGCCACGACGAGGAGTCGGGACGCGTGAGCGCCAAGTACCTCAAGCGCGCGATGCTGCACGAGCCGCTGCTCTTCAGCAAGTCCGAGGTGGACCACGCGATCGCGCTCGCGCAGGAGGGCGACGGCGACAACTCCACCGTCAGCGTCGAGAAGCTCGTGCGCTACTACCAGGAGCACGAGTGAGCCGCAGCAGCAGCGTTAGCGCGTAGACTTGTTCATGGTGTCCAATGGGTGGTCAGTTACCCAGTTACCCAAACCAATTGTCATTCTGCCGTCCGATGTCGCTGGATGTGTCATCGCCTTCGCCGCCCGCGAAGCGCCAGCGACGCGCCGACGTCACCACTACCACCGCCGACACCGCAGTGTCAGAGCCGCTCGCGTTCCGCCTCACGCGGCTGCGGAGCGCGCCAGACGCGCACAACCGTGCGTTCACAGTGTATCAGAGACAGACTGTTGGGGTCTTGTGACGAACAAGCGCACTGACCGCGGCGCTCGCAGAACATGCGGTGGGGCTGCGCGAACTGCTGGACGGCGCGTTCACGACGGTGCTGCTGACCAACTACATGGTGGACGTGGACTGGCTACTGGGCGAATGTCCGCGGCTGCGCGACGTGCCCGTGGTGCTGGCGCACGGCGAGCGCGACCGCGACGCAATGGCGAGCGCCTGCCGCGGACTCGCGAACGTGACGCTCGTGGCGCCGCCGCTGCCCATCGCGTACGGCACGCACCACACGAAGATGATGGTAGGAAGTGCACTCATGCGCTGCCGCTTATGGCGGACAGTGACGACACCAACGGACGTCGTGCTGGTGCAGGTGGTCGTGTACCCGGAGAAAGTGCGCGTCGCGATCTTCACGGCCAACTTCATCGCGATCGACTGGGAGAACAAGACGCAGGGCGTCTGGAGCCAGGACTTCGGTCTCAAGACGCTCTCGGACGAAAGTGACAGCAGGACGGTGAAGGTCGCGGAGCTCGACTTTGAAGCGGATCTCGTCGCGTACCTGTCGACGCTGGGGGCGCGCGTGGCGACGTTCTGCAAGCACGAGATCGCGCGCTTCGACTTCGCCGACGCAAACGTCGCGCTCATCCCGTCTGTGCCTGGCGTGCACAAGGGGCGAGGTGGGGATCACTGTCTCGATGCGTCGTGCACTTGCGGCTTGAGTACTGAGGTAGGTGCTCATGACTGCAGAGATGGAGAAGTACGGGCACCTGCGCGTCCGCAAGTGCGTTCCTTGCCGCTTGCCTCGACCTCGTGATGTGTCTGCCTTGAAGTGGCTCATGGCGGTGCAGACTGCTCCAGTTGCTGAAGGTTCCTGCGAGCGACAACCCGCTGATCTGCCAGGTACTACAGAAGATGGGGCGACGCTGTCGATACTTGTCAAGACGTAGCGTTCGCAGAATCCTCACGACACGCGCGCATGCTGCAACACAGTTCTCGAGCATGGGCTCGCTGGATGAGAAGTGGCTCTTCGGCGAGTTCGGCAGGAGTCTGCTCATGGGCAAGAAGGGCGTGACCGCGACGTCGGCTCCCGTGCAGGCGCTGCACATCATCTGGCCGTCCGTCGAGGACGTGGTACGTACTCGGCAGTCCTCTCCATGTCGTGCAACTACTTAGTCCCGTCCTCAAGAGCTCACAATCGCTAACCTCACGACCACCCTCCTGTGCCTTGTATCACGCCCCAGCGCAACTCGATCGAAGGATGGAACGGCGGCCGAGCGGTGCCGTGTCCTCTGAAGAACATGAAGCCGTTCCTGCACAAGTACCTGCGCAAGTGGACGCCTCCCGAATGTCTCCACCGCCAGAATGCGATGCCGCACATCAAGACGTACGCCCGCTTCACGCCACCCAAGAAAGCTGACGACGCGTCCAGCGGCGTCGATGTCTCTGTGGCCGGCACGCTGGACTGGGCGATCCTCACGAGCTCGAATCTGAGCAAAGCCGCGTGGGGAGCGCTCCAGAAGGGCGACACGCAGTTCATGATCCGTTCGTACGAACTCGGCGTGCTCTTCCTGCCGCAGCTGCTGAGCAAGAAGAGCGCCGGCAGCGCAACGAGCTCCAGCAAGCTAGCGGTTCTGGGGAGCAGAGCCGCACAGGCCGGTGCCTCGGACGCGAGCAAGCACACCAGCGAGCGCGTGACGCCGCCGTTCGTGCTGCCGCTGCCGTACAGCTTCCCGATCAAGACGTACGACCCGAAAACCGACGAGCCATGGGTGTGGGACCTCGTGCGCGAAGACCCGGACCTGTTCGGCAACTCCTACATACCGCGCTGATCTGGCGGTCGTCCTGCGGTACCGGAGAGGGCTAGTGGAGCGCGGCGCCTGCGCCAGCCGAGGCGATCGTGTTGATAACGTGCATGACTTCCTTGCGCTGGTGGATGATGTGGTGGCCGGTCACGCGCTCGCTGACTATGTCGACAGAGTGGTGGTGGCTAGCGAATCTGCGATCTGCGAGGTCGTCGTCGGCGTCGGCGGGAGCGGCGCCTGCGACTGTATCGTACCGTGCTGCTTGAGGCTCGAGGCGCTTCAGGAACGCGTTCTGAGCTGGAGAGCGTCGGTGGGCGTCACTCAGAGCACCTCCGTTGCGGGTGGAGACGTCGATCGCCGGAAGGACCCCGAGAGTGCTGTCGAGACGTCTCGGATGCAAAGTCGTCTCCGCTGTAGGCGAAGTAAGTGGATCGCCGAACCTGCCGACGTGCTCGAGCTGCTCGACGCCTTCGTCCTGCTTCCCGATGGAGCTGCTGTCGTGCTTCCGGTAGAAGCTCTTGCGCGCACCCGCGAGCTGCGTCTCGATCTCTCTCATGCGCTCGGACAGCGCGCGGCACTGGCGCTGGAGTAGCGTGACGGATCTTGGATGTTCCGACGCTGTCGGCTTTCGCTCGTTCCGCTTCTCGAACTGCGTGAGCCACGCTCGGATCTCGCCGAGGTGGCGTCGCCGCATCTCGCGGCACTTGATCAGCTCTTGCTCCACGAGTCCCGTGACGGCGCGCTGCTCGTAATCACCGTTCTCGGGTGCATCATCTTCGAGCGAATTGCGAGCTCGTCCCTCGTTGACGAGATACGGGCGATCCGCCACTGCTTCCAGCGACGAAGACTGCAGCAGCGCGAGCAGGAAGTCTCGGGCGATGCTTGCTTCGGACGCGACATGACTCAGCAGACGCTCGCGCTCCAGGAGGTGGCCGCGGATACGCATGCCTGTGAGCATCTCGACCATCACGTAGGCGACGCTGCGCGCATCCTGCGCAGCGCCAGCTTCCGCCATCTGTCGGTTGAGAACACAGCGCGCGACTTGGTTGTCCACGAGAACGCTGAGCATGCATGCGCCGCAACAGCTATGAGTCCGGGTCGTGCATTGCGCTGGGGTTGATGAGGTGGATCAAGAGACGTACTTGCTGTCCAGGAGAGCTTGGAGCGCAGATGGAGACGGGAAGAATGCCGAGACTCGTGCTGTGCCGTCGCTGCTGATCAACACCGAGGAGCTGGAGATCTGCCAACGCAAGGAGGGAGACGACACGAGTGTGTCAGTCAATCCACACCAGGCAGCTCACAAGCACACAGGATCGAATTCTCAGCACGCACGCCCCCGGCCGCCACGCCGCACTGCACCACAAGCCACGCAGCTCATCATAGTGAGCTACCCCAGGACGAGAACGACAGCAAGTAACACCATCAAGCTACCAGTGATCACCTCGTGGAGAGCAGCGAGACCACTCGTGATGCCTCGGATGTACCTCCGCGCTACCAGTGGTTGCAGCCGCCCAAAGTCCTTTAGCAAGCTGCCATCAGCTGCCCGTCAGTGCCCCCCCCCCGTTGATTCGATAGAGCTATCGTCTTCATGCAAGCTCACGAACCTGAAGACAAGGCGAGCAGGCGCACCACTCGTACCGCTCGCGCTGAGGAACAAGTAAGGGCCATCACCCGGAGTCGCAGCGACGTAGTGTAGCGCGTCGTAGACAACGAGGTTCTCGTGGCATCGAAGCGCTCGGAGCTCAGGCAGCAGCGTCCACGCGAGGAGTTCACGCAGGTCAGAGTCTGGAGCTATTCGCAGGCGCAGCGGGACGCTCTCGACGAGGAGCACGCGGCCGCTGCGATGCACAACACATACGTTAGCTCGGAGGCGTTGATTCGAGTGCATGCGTCGATGGACGTACGTGAGCCGCTCGAGCGCCGGGTAGATCTTCCCAAGCCGTCCGACCGCGACGTGCTGCGTCCTTGCCAGGCGGAAGGGCAGGCTCTCGACATTCGTGTGCTCGTGCAGCATCGTCGACGCGACTCTTTGGCGAGTGCTTTTTCGTGGCTTCCCTGCGTTGCTCAGCACCCAGAGTCCAACACGGCGGATACTGGACGACGCGATGGTGACATGCAAACCGTGGGGTGTCATGAAACGGCAGCCAGGATAGCATCGAGGTGTCCAAGTGGCTGGTGCGGTGGTGTGAGTGTCGTCACGTCGTTGTCAGCTGGTATCGAATCTGTAGACGGACAAGTGCGCTGTGCTTGTTGCGATCTGCTGGTGTTTGCAGGTTGCGAGAAGGGCGTCGGTCGTGGTCATCACTCCATGAGCCTAAGCAAGGCAAGGCAAAAGGCCACCCACCGGCGCCAGCACCAGCACCACAAGCATTGTTGCGCGTCACGACGCCAGGTTGATCCTCCACATGCTTTGTTTGCGCATGCACGCAATTTTTCTGAAGCGATTCGCCTCTTGGAACGGGTATACAGGTTTTAAATGTACACACGCCCAAAAATTAGCAAGTATACGCAAGTTTTTATCAAGCGCAAGTACCGTGAGTTGCCTATCTGGAGCCCGTCGACGGATCCAACAAAACGCGGCACGAAGACGGCCGCCTCAGAATCGATTCTTCCCCGTCGTCCGCAAGCAGCAGCAGCAGCAGCACCAGCTCGCAAGAAGCGAAGCCCCTCGAGCCATCCTCCCCGTCCGCCACCTACCCTACACGATGCTGAACAAGCCCATCCGCGTGCTGAGCGAGCGCATCATGTCGCGCGGCTTCGAACCGACGGTCGGCCGCCTCATGGAGAACGTGCAGAACGTGGTGCGCCGCCAGCCGGGTCTGCTCTCGCTCGAGACGCTCAGCGACATGAACGACCACCACAAATACGTCGTGCTCTCGGAGGTGCGTCTCGCGTCACGAAGTTGTTGTCGCTTATTGCGTGGTGTGTGCGTGTGTGTGTATGTGAGAGTGGGGCAATGGGGCTGATGATCGTACTATCGTCTCTCTCCTGCTGGTGTGATGCATCGCAGTGGCGATCAAAGGAGGACTATGACGCGTGGCTCAACAGCAAGGAATTCAAGGACTGCACAGCGAAGATCGAGGAGGTGCTCGACGTGCCGGGCAAGCGCACGACGATCTTCCGCCAGCCGAACGAAGACATCTTCCTGCTGTAAGCACGCTTGCAGCAGCACGAGAAATCGCAAGTAGCCAGCAAGCAAGTCGACCAGCTTTTATAACAATCAGCATCAGCAGCAGCAGCAGCAACGACATGAGCACCAGCGAGTAGCAGCAACAGCTCGACGACGACGACGAGTTCCAGACGTGACGCCGCCAGCGCAGTCGTGACGGAGGAAGGGGAAGATTGGAGACTTCACAGCGCCTCGCGCTGAGCGTGTGTGCAGTTTGCTGTTCTCCCCCGTCGCGCGTCGAAAGCACGCGCATGCGGACGAGCCCTCGAGCCGTCGCGCGCTTTGCATGTGACGACAACTCCACCCATTTGAATAATGAATGTACCAACTATCCGTGCAATGCGTCGAGCTCTCGATCTCCGAGCGTGCGCTCGCATATGAACGCATACACACACACACACACACACTGCCACTCGCGCGTACAGATCACAGTCGAGCGCTCTTGCTCTTCATGCAGCGTGCTTGGATGTGGCGCAATCCGAGTGGACCACACATTCGCCATTATCAAGATCGATTTTAGCTACTGCGATTCTCTCACTTCCCATCCTTCCACCAAGCACAGCTTCAGTCAGAATGGTGAGCGGCCGCATCCGCGTGATCAGCGAGCGCATCATGTCCCGCGGTTACGAGCCGGCGGTCGCGCGCCTCATGGAGACCGTGAAGGCCAAGGTGCGCGCGCAGCCGGGACTGCTCTCGGTCACGACCTACAGCCAACTGGACGACAGCCACAAGTACGTCGTCTTCTCCGAGGTGCGTCTACGTCTGCGTTGGCGGCTGCTCGGTGTGGGGGCTGGTTGGCGTATCAAGGCTGGTCATTGTATTCGCAGAGCACGCTGACTAACTGGCTGGGTCGCAATGTACAGTGGCGGTCGAAGAAGGACTACGACGCGTGGGTGGCCAGCGACGAGTTCAAGGAGTGCACGAACAAAATCAACGAGCTGCTCGACGTCCCGGGACTCCATGCGCGCGTCTTCAAGACCCCGCAGGACGACATCTTCCTCCTGTAGGCGGTGCGAGCTGCGTGACGTGGTGGGATCTTCGGTAGTGAGACTCTACATACACTCACTCTCACAGGATCCAACGCACGAGCTTGAAGATCTCTCGTTTGCATTGCGCTGGTTCGCTTGGCGGAGGAAGAGGGGGAGACCTACGAGATGGCTGAACCAAACGCTCTATGTGGTGGTGGTGGCGGTAGACACGGTGGTGGTCGTTAGACTGACTTCGTCCCAGAAGCTGCTTGAAGGACGCTCTCGACCACAATGGTAGCTGGTGGTGGCTCCAGGAAGACACACCTGAGAGCTCTACGAGCTCTCGGGCTCCGCCCCCGCCTTGCCCTTGATGAAGTTCTTTATCCGGTCGACCGTCTCGCGCGCCGTCTCCAGGAACGAGTACGACTTGCAGTCCGACTCGCCCTTCTCCGCCTTCGCCTGCTCCTCCTGCAGGAACTCCTGCATCAGCTCCTCCTGTCGAGGCGTCAGGTTCCTGCGCGACCGCACACAACATGAGGCGTCAGTCAACCACGCACACACGACCACGACAGTCACTCTTCATCGCGCGCTGGACGTACTTTGGAATCTGCACCTGCAGGTTCACGAGCTGCGAGCCGCGGCGGTTCGAGTTGAGTTCCTTGATGCCCTTGCCGCGCATCTGCATCACCGTGCTCGGCTGCGTGCCGCGCGGGATCTGCAAGTAGGGAGACGCGCACAGAGCTCAGCGTCAGCAATCAACTCCACCACACTACCACCATTCAGCACGATACGCACCTTCATCTCCACCTCGCCCGTCAGCGTTGGCACGACGACCACACCGCCGAGCACCGCCTGCGCCACCGAGATAGGCACGTCGACGTGCACGTCGGTCTTTCGGCGCTTGAAGAACGGATCCGGCTGCACGTTGATGCCAACGTAGAGGTGACCGGACGGACCGCCCTTGGTGCCGGGTTCTCCCTGGTGCGCCAAGCGGAGGTTCATGCCCTGGTCCACACCCTCTGGGATCTTCACCTCCACCGTGCGCGGCTTCTTCACCGTGCCCTTGCCGCGGCACGACGTGCACGGCGACTCGATGGTGCTGCCTTCGCCGTGGCAGCGACGGCACGGGGTTTCGACCGCGAAGAAGCCCTGCTGCAGGATCTCCACGCCGGAGCCGCCGCACGTCTTGCACGTCCGCTTCTTCGTACCGGGCTTCGCGCCCGTACCCTTGCACGGCTCGCACGTCTCGTTCGCGGTTAGGTTCAGGTCGCGCACCGTGCCGTTCACCGCCTCCATGAAGCTCAGCGTGATGTTGACCTGGATGTCCGCGCCGCGCTGCGGCTGGTTCCCGCGGCGGCGGCCGCTCTGGTCGCCAAACATGGACGCAAAGTCGCCGAAGATGTCGTTGAAGTCGTGGAAGCCCGCGCCGCCGCCGCCGCCCCCAAAGCCGCCGTTCTCGTCCACGCCGGCGTGGCCGAACGTGTCGTACTGCTGGCGCTTCTCGTCGTTGCCGAGCACCTCCCACGCCTCGGTGGCCTCGGCGAACTTCTTGGCGGCGTTCGGGTCGTCCTTGTTCGTGTCCGGGTGGTACTTCTTCGCGAGCTGGTAGTACTGCTTCTTGATCTCGCTCTTGTCCGCGTCGCGGCTCACGCCGAGCACGTCATAGTAGTCCTTCTTCGCCTGCTGTGACGGCGGCGTGCGGTGGAACGCGCGACTCTGGGTCTGCGGCGGCGCCAGCAGCAGCGGCATCGAGTGCGCTGCAGTCTGGCGCCGACTGCCGGTCAGCGCGCGCGCGCCGAAGCTGCTGGTGGCCCTGCAGCTACTGCTACTGAGCGCGCGACCCGCCAGCCGCTTGAGCAGCTGCTGCTTCTTGAGCACGACCCCACGACTCGCGCTGCGCTGCATGGTGGTGATGAGCCTGTCTGTCTGCTTGCCTGCCTCTCGCTCGCTGGTGTCCTCGCGCTGCTACTTCTTCGAGTCTGGCAGAGCTGGCGTGTTGGCCACAAAATGAAGAGCTCAGAATGGATTAGTAAGTCTTTGACAAAGTAGGCTATAAACCCTGAATTCATACTGATGTATTAGTATCAATCTCTTTTAGTCGCATATGCATTTTGAAAGGAGTGGATTGTTAGACTACAAAATGAATGCAATAATCGAATCGCCTGATCAGGTGTCCCTGAAAATAGCAAGCTTGGATTGCAAAAGTGGGTGTGATCGAGGACTTTCTAGAACTTGAATGACAGGGCATATCTCCCCCCGCGCCAGTGACAGGGTATCGACACAAGCTGCACCTTCATAGCGATCGTCGCGGCACCACCGCCGCCTCCAGCTCATGACGCTCCTGTGTGACGCAAAAGCCGCCTCAAGCATCACCGCTCGCGTACTTCGCTAACTCAAAAAAATAAGTTCTTGTTCGTTCGGTCAGCCTGCCTGCGTGCGCGTGCACATCGCTTGACTTGTATCGCCCCTCCAGCTCGTTTTGTGTGGATCGTCGACTTCTTTCACGGACTTGGGAACTGCTGTCGCGGCACCTGCATGAACATCACATACGCACATACACACACCACGACGCACGGTCAGTCGACGCCCCCACATAACCGACACTCGATGTCACTTCACGCTCTGTCGCACCTGACTTGTGGCTCCGTGCGCACACATACCGAAGACTCGTTTACCTCCCCCACTCGCGCGCAGCCGTCTAGTGCTCTGCGTCCTTGGGCGACGCCGTGAGGTAGTGGAAGCCCACGAGCGAGACCATGATCACGGCGCCGAGGCAGTTGACGAACGTCATGAGCATCTCGTCCATCTCGTCGCTGCGAGCAAGGGAGGGAGACAGCCGCCACAGCAATGAGGAGACAGAAAAAGAAGCTGTTAGTGCAAGGGAGGGGGCCTGCGCGCTGCTTCAGGAGCTTCCTTCCACGCTTCCTTCCGCCGTTCACGCACTTGGTCATCGTCGTCGTTGTCGTCGCCGTCGCACTCGCGCTCCTTCGACGTTGGATGCTTGGGGATCAAAAAGCTGGTCTGGACATGTGGCACTCACTGGAGGGTCACTTGCAAGTCTAGATTTTCGTCTAAATATTTGTATGGGCTTTTCCTATACTTGCAACTGTCGTTTTCTATACTTGAGACAGGACTTACAGTGATGTCTGCAGTCCAATTAATCCGTCGCGCACAGTGCCTGCGTGTTGCATGAGCTTCTACTTGAGCCTCATCCAGCACCTCAAGATCATGCATGTCTCTCTGCCTTTTGGCAGCGCGATTAATGGATGGCACGCGTGACGCGCTGCGAGAGAGAGAGAGAGAGAGAGTCGAGGACCAGCATGGCGCGCGAAGGAAGCTCGGTTGCCTTTAATGCACGCCTGTGTGCGGTGCGCTCCACACCTCGAGCACCTTGGTTCTGCCTTGCCAGCCGCATGACGCCATGTGTGCCAGCTTTGCTCGATCGATTAGCTCGCTCGCTTGGTCCTTCTCAGCAAACTGGAAGGCTAATGATAACTTGAAGTGCAGCTGCGCTCAGAGAGATCAGACGTCGCGACCTGATGCGCATTTGGAGTGCGATCCCGAGCAATTCCAGGGTGCTTCCCTTGCCTTCCTCGACGGCGCAGCCGCAGGTCGGATCCCATCGCTCACACTTACACTCAAGGCTCAGTCGAGAAAAGTACGCGACGCGCTCACATCGCTCTCCTCCCACACACACACACGTCGCGACACCCGCGCGCGCCATTGGACAACCCCGGCGTCGACCCGCCCCGAGAACAAGCGCCGCCGCCGCCGTGTACCCATCTTCTCTCGCGCCCGCTCGTCTCGCGTCGCCGCCTCTCCCACCATCCCTATCCAAGCTACTCGTGAGCTCGTGAGCTTTGTGAGCTCTGTTAGCAGGTGCGCACCAACTGCCCTTGCGGGTTCCGAATGCGCTCGCGATAGCGAGCGGGCACTTCAGAACTCGCGGGCTCGCCTGCACACCTGACTTGCCTCCGTCACCTCACACGCCCCCCAACTCATGACAATGTGCAGCGGAGCCGACGGCAACGCGCCCCAACACCCGGGCTTCTACCTCCACACGCTCGCCAAGATGGCGTCCGAGCTCCAGGTGCAGCAGCGCCTGCACCGTATCTTCGAGAACGCCAAGAACTCGCTCAACATCGAGACGCAAGTGAGCCACGCCGGCGCGCACGCGCAAGCCACGATGTACCACATGGACATCTCGTTCCGCTCCACACGCAACAAGTGGAGCATCGTGAAGCGCTACTCAGAGTTCTACAAGGTGCGCCGCACGCTGCTCAAGTTCCTCAAGCAGTTCAAGCCGGCGGAGAACTGCCCGCTGCCACTCAAGACGCTCGAGGAGGCAATGCTCACGGCGTTCCCGCGCCGCCACCTGCGCCCGGACACGCCTGCGATCATCGAGCACCGCAAGCCCGCGCTCGAGGCGTTCGTGCAGCTGCTCGTGAAGGTGATCGCGAGCATCCCGCTCTTGGACACGACCTCGCCCGTGCCCTCGCCGCTCGGTTCGCCTGTGCGCAGCGCTAGCGCCAGCTCGCCGACTGCCGTCGCGCCTCCAGCGATCGCGTCCGAGCCGATGGCGTTCCTCTACCAAGTGCTGCGCGACTTTCTCGAGTACCCGGACAAGCAGATCGAGAGCGAGACGAAGCTCAAGCTCGCCGTGCTGTCGCTCGAGGATGTGATCGTGAGCTCGAAGAGCAACCTGCTACTCGAGGGCGATTGTGAGAGCAGCAGCAGCAGCAGCAGCAGCAGCGCCACTGGTATCGCGAAATGCAGCGCCGTGGCCACGACGGCGCAGTGCCTCGGCGACTGCTGCAGCATCTGCCTCGCCGACTGGGACGACGAGGAGTGCGCCGACATGAACGTGGTGAAGCTGCCGTGCCTGCACGCGTTCCACGAGGAGTGTCTCATGGAGTGGCTGCACGGCAACGCGCACTGCCCCATGTGCCGCGAGGAGCCCGGCGGCGGCAGCAGCTCGCCGTCGTCTTCTACTTCTTCCGAGTGAGCTCCATTTTCCGCCCCAATTTCGGCATTTCCGCCACATTTCAGTATTTAACTCCTTTAAAAACAATCGAAGTGGTAAATACCATTTTTGGTGGCGCTAAAAAGCTCAAACCTTCCGGAAGGCCCGCGATGCTCGTGCCCGTGTTCGAGCGCTTCGCCGAGTTCGGCTGGCAGCTCTTCGTGGAGCCCGCGGAGACGTACGAGTTCTTCACGGTCTCGGGCGTCTTCAAGCGCGCGCGCATCGACGCCAAGCTGCACGGCGCGAGCCCCTCGACCGCCACCGCGCCGCTGCTCGCGCAGCGCAACGCGCTCTTCGACGTGTGCGTCGCCAGCGGCCTCGCGCCGCTCGTGGCCGCGTTCGTGCGCGCCGAGGAGCGACCCGCGCGTTCCGACGCGCTCGCCGCCGCGCCGCCCAGCTATGTGCTCAAGGAACCCATCGCCGTGCAGCAGTGGGCGCGGCGCCGCCTCGAGGGCGTCGAGCGGCGCGTGAACGACCTCGTGGCCGACGAGCACTTTCTCGCCGACAGCAGGGAGCCGGCGCAGAGCGAGCTGGAAGCCGCCATCCGCGAGCTCAGCGGACTGCGCGCGGTCGCCATGGCGCTCGTCGCGCGCCTCAAGGACGGCTCGCGCCACGCCACGCAGAACGGCAGCGGGAGCGCGCGCGGGCTCGACGAGACGGAGCTCTCGGGGCTCACGCGCGCCGGCATCCAGAACCTGCTCGAGCTGCTCGCGCGCATCCAGACCGTCGTGTCCGCGTGCCAGTGCATGCTCTGGCTCGAGGAGAACAACCTGCGCGTGGACGAGACCAAGTACGCCGCGTTCTACAAGGCGGCGAAGGACATGCGCGCGACGTACTGGGAGCAGTTCGCGGATAACTACGGCGCGGCCGTGTCGGCGACGTCGTGCGGCGGGGACCACTCGGAGCCCATGCTGCTAATTGAGAACGTGATGCGCAGCGCGAATGTGACGCTCGCAGACCTCGGGGGCAGCTGCCCGCCGCGCCAGCTGAGCCAGCTCCTGCAGCTCCTGCGCGCGCCGGCGATCCAGGACGACGTGGTCAACTACTACAACGACGAGATCGAACGCGAGCCGATCGAGGGCTTCTTCCGCGTGCAGGTGGCGCTGCTCATGTACTTCTGCCTCGACCGCGCGTACCTGAGTGACCTGGCGCAGCAGGTCCACACGGGCGTGCGCATCGCGCACAAGATGCGCGCCATGGCGGACTCGTTCGCGGCGCAGCTGAACGTCCGCGACGACATGAAGCTGACGCTGCTTGCGCTCTGGCTCATCGAGAACGCCGCGACGGTGAACACGGGCAACCACGACCACATCGCGGCGATCTACGACAGCGCGATCGGCTTGCTTCAGCAGTCGAGCGCGATGCACCTGCACCAGAAGTACGACCTGGAGCCGGACCTGATCCTGCACGTGATCGAGACGCTCGTGCACCGTGGAGAGAGCATGACGGCGTGGAAGGTGTGGAACACGTTCGGCGTGGACCTCGCGCAGGCGCCGGCGACCGCGACGGAGCTGGCGGTCGTGATCTCGCTCGAGCTCGACCTGTGGGAGCGCGCGCTGACGATCCTACGCGCGCATGAGCGCGTGGATCTGCTGGAGCTCGTGGTCAACTGGCTCGTCAAGAGCAACCGGGTGAAGGAGCTCGTCCAAGGCGTGACGCTGCTCCCAGAGGAGGAGGCGATCTTCCACCAGTTCATGCTGAACGCCGGCATCTACGCCGCTGAGGACGCGCTCAAGGACGAGAACATTCGGCGCGCCGACCTGCTCGCGATGTACTACGTGCTGCGCAACAAGTACGAGACTGCGTGGGGCGTGCACCACGAGCACCTGGCGATGATCCGCGAATGCACCTCGGGCGACACGAACGTTGCGGCTGCAGTGTTGAACCAGCCGAGCTTCCGTGCGCGCGCCGCGCTGCTGGAGAACATGTGCGCAGAGCCGAGCACGCAGCAAGAGCAGCAGGACCAGGAGCAGCAACAGCGACGTCACTTGACTCGTTACGACAGCGGCAACGATGTCGCTATGGACGCCGACATCGACCATCGCCACAAGCAACCGATGCTACTGTCTGCACCAGAAGGTTCGCAAACTCGATCTTGGCCGGCGGTGCCGGCGACGCCGGTGAAGACTGCGTCTACTGGAGCCGCCGCGCCGGAGTACTCGCCAGGCATCTACTCCAGCCGCGCGTCTCTTCCTCGCAGCACGAGCGCGAAGAAGCGACCTGCGCACTCTGGTGAAGGTGTCTTTGGAAGTGTGCCATCGACTCCGCTGCAGACCAGCAACGTTGGGAGAACCGCTCCGCCAGTGGGTGGGGCGAACCCCGACGCTCCAGTTCAGTCGCGACGACACTCGAGTGGCGAGGACGGGACTCGGAAGGTCGTGAGACAGAGCCTCGACTTCGGCTCGACTCCCGCTGGCAGCTCCGGCCAGTCGTTTTCGTTCGCGAGTGCTGCAGGCGCCTCGACTTCGGCGGACGGAGCTTTTTCAGGTTCGATCGGATGCAGGCGTGTGGCTATGGGGAGCGTGTGGTTGCGAGAGCAGCGCTGATGCGTGCGTGTGTTTGTGTGTGTTGGCGAGCAGGTCGCGTGCCGGTGAACCAGCCGCCGCGTTCACGATTCAACAGCAGCTTCCACGGCTTCGTTGCGCCGCCGAACCCAGGAGGCGTCTCGACTGAAGGTACGTGTGCGTGGGCTACTTGTCGAGCGTCTGCGGAAGTCGAGTGAAGCGGATCTGACGAGAGGTGTGGGGTACTGCGACGATCCAGACTTGACGCTCAAGCCGCGCGCTTTCGACAGCGAGCTGGGCGTGCAGCTCCCAGTGGACGTCCAGGTCGCGTCGCGCCGCACGGTGGCAGACTCGGCGTCGGTGCCGCTGTCGTCGACGTCGTCGACGCACTCGAGCGAGGCGGTTCTGGAGACGCCGAAGCGGTTCCAGTTCGTGCGCGAGCCGATGACCGACTCCCGCCTCGGGATGGCGAGCCGGGAGCGGGAAGGCGCCAGGTCGCCCGCGACGGCGGAGCTGGAGGAGATGGAGCTGGAGCGTATCGATGAGGAGTTCAGCACGCCGCTGTCGCGCTCGCGCGTGCGCCGAACAGAGGCGGCGAGCGTGCCGGAGCGCCGGAACCCTCGGCGCTCGGCACGCACCAAGTACTGAGAGGCGACGATGGCCTACCGCGGATAGAGCGACGCGTTCAGCGCGAACGGAGGAGGAGGAGAGGGGAGAGTGAGAGAAGAGGCGCTGGGGACGCTCGGCTACAGCCACACACCTCATGGGCACCACCCACGCATACAGCGCATTTGATTCTGTTGTCTACTGCTCCTGCTCGTCCTGGTCGATGATCTTGGCCTCCGACGGCACGAGCATCGGCGCGCCGTGGCGGATGGGGTACGCGACGTGGATCTCGTCGCACACGAGGCGGCCGCGCTCAGCGTCGTAGCGCAGCGGGTACTTGGAGATCGGGCAGACGATGTGCGCGAGCACAGACTCGTCGCGGAGCCGCTCGACGGGCGCGGCGTCTGAGCTGCTGCTGAGAGGACGGGCGTGTGTGGGAGTCGCTGCAGCTGCGCGGGTTTTGGAGCGAGCGGCGCTGAGAGCGTTCGCGCGCGTGAGCAGCAGCAGCAGCGGCGCGCGACGCACGCTGGTGACAGCCGAGGAGCTCATGTGTGGAGGTTGTTTTGTGTTTGTGACTGCGTGACTTTGCGAGAATCGGAGATACGAACAACCTTGTTTTAACGCTCTTTATTGCCTTTTATGTAATGCGCCTCACTTAAGTTAAAGCAGCATGACACTCTAATGAGGGGCATTTAATAGTGGCCCTTCCTTGAAGCACCAACGTTCTTCTCGCTCACACAATCCAAAGAAGCGAGCCAAGCATCTAGCAGCTCACCAAGGAGGAGGAGGACGCGAGCGAGCGAGTAAGAAGTGACCATGGCGAAGAAGAAGTCGAAGAGCGCGACGATCGGCGACCCGCAGGCGTCGGAGCGGCTGCTGAGCGCTGGTGCGTCTATCCCTCACTCTGTTTCTCTTCGGACTCGAGCCACCGCTAACCTCTTTGCTCCCTCTCAGACGCGCACATCGACTACGAGGAGCTCCACACGGAGCCGGCGCCCGCGGTGCTGCGCCGCCAGCGCCGCGCGCGCCGCGTCTGGTGCGCGATCATCGCACTAAGCGCGGGCATTCTGCTCTTCCTCGGCATCCTGGCGATCTTGCGCGCCGTGCAGGACGCCAACAGCCTCGTGCCGACCAAGCGCGCGGCGTTCCCGACGCAGTATGAGGCGAGCATCACGGTCAACATGCCATACATCGGACTCGTGGAGCCGATCTACGTACACGTGGACGAAGCCAAGGGGCTCCAGCGCCTGAGCTACTACGGCGACACGGACGTGTACATCTTCAACACGAGCGGCCCGTCGTACCAGATCATCCCAGTCATCCGGGAGCAGAAGTGCTTCGTGGCCGACCCGGAGCCGCTGCAGCACGTATTCCCGAACATGAGTCTCTTCGAGCCGCAGCATGGGCTGGTGTCGATCGGCGGCCGCCCGTGCCTCAGCTGGAAGTTCGTGACGAAGCACGACGCGCCGACGGCAGACGGGTTGCTGGGCGAGTACACGCTGTACGTGGACCAGGAGCACGAGAAGCCCGTGCGCTTCCACTACGTCGGCCGCAATGCGATGCTCGGCGGCAGCCACATCGACGAGTACTTCATCGACTACAACTATGTGCGCGAGGGGCCGATCAACGAGCACGTGTTCTCGTCGCTGCCGTCGCGCATGAACTGCACGCGCATGGGTGGCAGCGACGGCCCGACGCACATGCCGAGACTGGATGTACGTGCGTGCGTGATCGTAGCGTCCGGTGGAAAGCTGTCCACTAACAGGCTCGGTTTGGCGTCTGCTTGGTGTAGCTGCACGTGATGATGCCGGAGGGTGTGACGACGAAGAAGGATCTCTTCGACGAGTTCGTGGCGACGCACGGGAAGCGGTACGCGAGCGCGGACGAGGCGGCGCAGCGGCTCGTGAACTTCCACCAGAACCTGCGCTTCATCAATGCGAAGAACCGCCAGGGACTGTCGTACCACCTGCGCGTGAACCAGTTCGCGGACCTCTCGCACGACGAGCGGCTGCGGATGCACCGCTCTGGCGCCGTGAAGCGCAAGGCTGACAATGGCGCCGACATGACGCACGCCGTGTCGTCAGTGCTTGTCCCCGACGAGATCGACTGGCGCACGAAGGGCGCAGTCACGCCTGTGAAGGACCAGGGCTCGTGCGGCTCGTGCTGGACGTTCGGGTGCGTGCATGCCGATGCTTGATGATGTGTAATGCAATGCTGACTCTGTGTGTGTGAGAGAGCAGAACTACTGGAACACTGGAAGGCGCGATCTTCCTGAAGGAGAAGCAGCTCTACAACCTCTCGCAGCAGAACCTGCTCGACTGCTCGTACGTGACGTGTGTGCCATGGGTGTGGTGTGCAGCGAGCTAAGGTTGTCTGCGCGCATGCAGGTGGGACTTTGGAAACAATGCGTGCGAGGGCGGGATGGACTACCAGGCGTTCGGGTGGATCATGGCGAACGGCGGCATCGAGACGACAGACACGTACGGCTCGTACCGCAACGTGCCGGACTACTGCCACTTCAACGTGTCGAACGCCGTGGGCAAGATGACGGGCTTCGCGAACGTGACGAGCGTGGAGGCGCTGAACGACGCGCTGGCGACGGTCGGGCCGCTGTCGGTCTCGATCGACGCGTCGCTGCCGTCGTTCTACTTCTACGGCGGCGGGTACTACGACGAGGCGGACTGCAAGAGCGACGTCGATAGCCTCGACCACTCGGTGCTGGCGGTCGGAGTGACGACGCACAACGGGCAGAAGTACACGCTCGTGAAGAACTCATGGAGCACGCACTGGGGCGAGGACGGCTACATCAAGATCTCGCAGAAGAACAACCTCTGTGGCGTGGCCACCTCGGCGGTGTACCCGCTGCTAGCTTGAGCCTGACGCTCGCAGAGAGCAGGAGAGAGTGAAAGTGATGTAGTGTACGACGGCAATGCGCGTTCATTCTTCAAGCGGTACATGCAGTTGATACTAATACAAAGAACGGAGGAACCCCGACTCCCTCGAGCGCTTGACGCACGGCTTGGCGCGGCTGCTTGTCCTCACGCGAGTTGGCTTCGGCGCGCAGCAGTAAGTAAATAGAAGTGGTCGGACCAGAGACGATCGATCATGCGCGTCCCACAGGGCCATGGAGGAGAGTACACGCTGATCTAGCACGACGCGGAGGCGAGCGGCAGCTGCGGCGAGAGCGCCCAGGCGCTGGCGTCGTTGCCCTGCTGCGCCACGCGGCGGCGCGCCGTGCGGGAGGAGACGCCAAAGTCCACGGGCACGCGCGCGCCGTGGTGGGCGTCCATCTGCGGCGCGCTCATGAAGGCCTTCACGAATGCGCACTTGAGGTCCTCGAGGAAGGCGGCAGCGGTCTCGAGCGGCGCGGCTGTCGTGGTGGTGGTGGTGGAAGCCATGCTTGGTTCTTGGAAGTGCTGCTGCGTGCGACTCGCGAGTAGTGTGTTCTGGTGCTGGAGGCGAGTTGGCGAGTGAGGACGACTGTGACAAGGCGGACATGCGTGGCGGAGAAGACGAAGAACACGACGGTTCAAGTGTGGTAACCCTCGTTTGAGTTACTGGCTGCATGATCTCTCGGTAAAGTTTAAGAAAGAGTTTTGGATCAGTACATGCACCATGAATCTATCATTTATCAGTGCATTTAGGAATTGCTGGCAAGATCTCGCGCTGCGATTCGCTGGAATGAATTGGCGAATCAAACGAGAAGATTTCAGCCGCGTCACCTAGAAGTCTTCGATAGTGATAAAACTATAAAAATACGGTACACACATGTCCCTTGTTTTTATCACTATTGACTCAATATGAGCAATTTCGAATATCTTCGAAGATCGACAAAGCAAGCAAGACAAGCTCAACTTCATCAGGACGAACGACGACGACGATGGTCTCCACGCGCAGTGCCAACAAGTCCCCGACGACCGCCGCCGCCGCCGCCGCCGCGTCGCCATCTGGCGCGACCGCCGCCAAGCGCAGTGCGCCGGCGTCCAAGGCGTCTCCCGCGGCCAAGAAGCAGGCGGTGGGTGGCAGTGGCGACCTTACGGTCGGTGCCACCGCCACCGCCGACGTGACACTCGTGGACCAGAGCGGCGCTTCCGTGCGCTTCCTCGACACGTTCCAGGAGCGCGGCGTCGTGTTCTTCATGTACCCAAAGGCGAACACCCCTGGCTGCACCAAGCAGGCATGCGGTGCGTTGGCGGACGAGATAGTCTGTTACAGTAGCTCGTGTATGTCGACTCACGCTCGCTTGCTGACTCGCTCGGCTTGTGATCGATCACATATCACATAAACAGGCTTCCGTGACCACATCCAGGAGATCCGCGACGCGGGCTTCACGGTCTACGGGCTGAGCGCGGACTCGCCCAAGGCGCTCTCGAGCTGGAAGGCGGCGGGGAGCCTGAGCTACGACCTGCTCAGCGACCCCAAGCACGAGCTCATCAAGTACTTTGGCAGCTCCGTGGGCGGCACCAAGGTACAGCGGTCGCACGTCGTGATCCTCAAGGGCGGCGTCGTGGGCGACATCCAGGGCAAGGTGTCACCCGCCGAGAGCGTCGACCGCGCGGTGGCGTTCGTGACGGCGAACAAGCAAAGCGTCTCGGCGGCGCCTGCTGCTGCTGCTGCTCCGGCTGCTGCTGATGACGCGGCGACGCCAGCGAAGGCGCTCGCGGTGGGCGAGACGCTGTCACTCGAGATCGAGCTGTCGAACCACGCGTCGGAGAAGGTGGCGCTGCAGAGCCTGTTCAAGGAGCGCGGCGCGATCTTCTTCATGTACCCGAAAGCCGACACGCCGGGCTGCACGATCCAGGCGTGCGGGTTCAACGACAACCTCAAGGAGATCAACGATGCGGGCTTCGACGTGTACGGTCTCGGCGCCGACACGCCGGCGGAGCTGCTGGCGTGGAAGGAGAAGCAGAGCTACGCGTACAGCTTCCTGTCGGATCCGAAGCACGAGCTCATCGGGCACTTTGGTAGCTCGTCGAACGAGGGCGCGCGCGTGGAGCGTTCGCACGTGATCGTGCTGCCGGGCGGCAAGGTCGGCCAGATCGAGCTCAAGGTGGCGCCGAAGGACAGCTTCACCAAGGCGCTCGAGTTCGTCAAGGCGAACGCGGTCGCCAAGTGAGCTGCTGGAATCGGAGAGGTGGTCGGTTCTTGGTACAGCTAGCAGCAGCCACGACCTCAGAAGATCGTTTAAGACAGCAGCACTAACGAGATTCTGGCGCGCCCAGAACTCTCGAGTGCTTCTGAGAGCTCTGTTCATTCTAATCTGCTGATTCGATTCCCTCGGAAATATCACTAGGGAAATCTCTGGTTGCGTATCCAGCCATTCAACATCAAGCGTCGACCAGCAGCACCATGCGGAACCTCGCGACGCTGCACCGGCAGCTGCGGGCGCTGCCTGCCTCCCCTGCCTCGCAGTATACTGGCTTCGCTCTCAGCGCCAGTGACCAGCAGGCATTCTTCTTGCGCGACGACGGGCGGATCGACGTGCTCGCGCTCGACGATGACGGCGCGTCATCGCCTCCAGAGCTGCTCGCGGACCTGCGCGCCTGTGTGCCGGGTGCCGCGCACTGGAAGTGGCTCGCGTTCGTGGCGGAGCTGGACGCGCTCGCGTGCGTCAGTGCCGACGGCGCGCTGGCGGTCGTAGACGTGCACTCACGCGCGGCGGAGGAGATCGGCGCTGTGGACGGCGGCATCTGCGGCGTCGCATGGAGCAGCAACCAGGAGATGCTCGCGGTCGCCACGGCCGCCGGCGCGCTGCTCGTGATGAACGCGCAGTGGGAGGTGCTGCGCGAGACGCAGCTGGACGCCTACCTGCCGCCCGGGTTCACGCGCAGGACCGAGAGTCAGCTGCCAGACGAAGAGCTCGCGCTGCGCTGGCGCGAGGACGCGCAGTACATCGCCGTGAACGTGCCGGTCGTGGCCGCGAACGGCGTTGCGGCGCAGAAGTTGATGGTGTTCACAGCACAGCTGGAGTTCCATGCACTCGGTCGCCTCGAAGACGGTCGCGCGATCCCGCAGCTCGGCGCGTCGCTTGACTGGTGTCCGAACCACTCGCTCATCGCCTCGAGCGAGGCGCGCAAGGAGCAGCTCTTCGTGGTGTTCTTCGAGCGCAACGGGCTGCGCCACGGCGAGTTCGCGCTGCCTGCAGAGTTCCGCGCGTCGGAGTTCCGCGTGGCGCAAGTCGGATGGAACATCGACTCGGAAGTGCTTGCGGTGGCGCTCGAGAGCTCGTCGGTGCGCCAGCGTGAGCGTGCGCAGCCGTCGGTCGTGCAGCTGTGGACGCGCAACAACTACCACTGGTACCTGAAGCAGGAGCACCGGTTGCACGTGGAAGCGAAGCGGCTGATGCGATTCGAGTGGGATGAGGAGAAAGCCAACCAGCTCCACATGCTGACGCTCGACTCGACTCACGGCGCAGCAGCTCTCCTGCAAGAAGAGTTCGTGTGGGACGTCTCGCGCTCGGAGCGCGAGGTGTTCTCGTCTGCCACGAAGGCGAATAAGTCGGTCGTGGTGACGGGCGTCGTGGATGGGAGCAAGCTGCTGCTCACGCCGCTGCACCAAGCGCTGGTGCCGCCTCCGATGACGCTGCACCAAGTCGACTTTCCCGCTGCGATCAACTCGGCCGTGTTCGACTCGCAGAACGAAGCGCTCAGCGTGCTTCTGTCGAGCGGAGAGCTGGTGGTGGTCGAGGACTATCTGTCAAGCACTGCTACGAAGACAACCGTTCTGCAGCAAGAGGGCGACTTCGAATCAGTGGCTGCATTAACGAGTCTGCAGTGGATGCGAGTGACGCAGAGTGGCGACAGCAAGGTGCTCTCACTGATTGGCAAGTCAGGCTGGGACGACGCTCTCGTCGTTGGGGCGGCAGCATCTCTCGTCGGCACTCCCATCCTCAATGTCGAGTATCCTCCAGCTCTCGAAGGCGTGCGAAGAGTGACAGAGGTGGTGAATCAGGCGGAATGGAGCGAGGAGAGGGTCGCATCTCGGGCGACGAGCATCGCTGTCCAGACCCATGACGGCACCGTATACACGATCTCGCCACTCGACTTGACTGGAGATGGCGAGTGCTCCCCGACGGAGCTGTCGGATCGGTACCCTACGTTCGCTCAGATGGCAGTGGTCGCAACGGAGCGAGGATCTCCTGACCCCAACAATCATCTGGTGATCGGACTCGAGTCATCGTCGAAGCTGTACGTCAACAACAAGCTGATCGCGCCGGCGTGCTCGACATTCCGATACTGTCCGCGGGCATCTGTGCTGCTGTTCACGACGCTGGGCAGCCAAGCGCAGCTCCGCATGGTGCCGCTCGAGGGGTTGAAGCGCCTGAAGCTGGACGAGTACGAGTCCCGCATTGTGGAGCGCGGAGCAAAGCTCGTAGCTGTGGTGGGTGACCGCGCGAATGTCATCGTGCAGATGCCGCGCGGCAATCTGGAGTGCATGGCGCCGAGGATGCTAGTGCTGGCGCTCGTGGTCAAGCAGATCGAGCAGCTGGAGTATGTTGCGGCGCTCGAGATGTGCCGAAAGCACCGCCTGGATCTCAACTTGCTCGTGGATTTCGACTTGGAGGCGTTCCTGGCGAGCTTCACACACCACTTGGTGCGCAGGTTCCTGTCGGAGAAGCCCGCGCAGATCACCAGCGACCGTCTGTGTTTGTTCCTCACGAACTTGCATCCAGTGGATGTGTGGAAGTCGAAGTATGCGCCGCAAGTGGCGCCGTTCATCGCTACGTCGAGCGCTGCTCCTGCAGACAACGAGAGTGGTGACAGTGTGAACGTCGTGTGCCAGGCGATGATGCAGGTGATTCGAGAGATTGAGAACAGCGACGAGTGCACGGAAGCGTTCCGGAGTGCACTGCTGCTCCCGTTCCTGACGGCTGCCGTGAAGCAGTCGCCGCCGCAGTACACGGATGCGTTGGCGAAGATCCAGACGTTGTTGCGCCGCGAGGACGGCCTCGCAGCCGCCAAGCGCGCCATCAAGCATCTGATCCTGCTCGCACAAGTGGATGTGCTGTACGACGAAGCACTGGGGCTGTACGACATCGAGTTGGTGCGCTTCGTCGCGACGTACTCGCAGCGCGATCCGAAGGAGTACGTGCCGTTCCTGGACGAGCTCTCACGGATGGCGCAGAACGCGAACTTGGTCAAGTACACCATCGATCTGCACTTGAACCGGCACGAGAAGGCGCTCGTGCACGTCAGCGCGCTGATTCTCGACAGCTCGTCGGACGAGGACGCGAAGCGCAAGTACGAAGAAGCCGCAGTTGCAGTGGTGACGCAAGGCGCTCTGTACGACCAGGCGATCGCACTCTTTCCGTCATCGAGCGCGTCAGCGGGAGCCAAAGCGTTCCAGAAGCGGTTGGTTCTGCTGAAGGGAGAGCACTTGGAAGCATCGAATCAGCACAAGGCGGCTGCGTATGTGTACCTGTCGGAGGCAGCATATCCCCAGGCACAGCGAGCGTTCCTGGCGGCAGGGCAGTGGCAGATGGGGCTGTCGCTCGCGCTCAAGGCGAAGCAGTCGGCATCGGAGGTGCAGAGTCTCGCGTACCACGTCGCACAGAAGCTGCTCGGCCACGAGGACGATGAAGAAGCTGTCATGGCAGCGGCTCGCATCTACGTCGAGTACTGCAGCGACATCGACGAAGCAGTAGCGCTGCTAGTCGCGAACAAACTGTACGACGAAGCACTGCGCCTCGCGTACCTGCACAAGCGCGAGGATCTGGTCGAAAGCGACGTGGAGACTGGCGTGCTGCAAGCGTTAGACATCATCCTCGACGAGATCGCGTCCAACTCGGCTGCGTACGTGAGTCACTGGACGCGGCTGACGGCGATCCGCGAGCAGAAGCGATTGTTCAAACTGCACGGCATCGACGGCAGTCGTTGGCAGCAGGATGGCGATGCTGGCGGCGGTGACGACGCGCAGAGCGTGTACTCTGGCGCGCCGAGTGCGGCTGACAGCGCGCTGTCGAACGCGTCGATGCGATCTGTGGGTAGCCACAACAGTGCGGTGAGCATCGGGAACTTTGCGATGAAGACGCTGGCACAAGCCACGTCGAGCCACTTTTATGCGACGCAGACGCTCGGCAGTGGAGCAGGTGCGTCAGTTGGCGCGCTGGCGAAGCCACCGAAGAAGGTTCGGCTGTCCCGCAACGAGCGCCGCAACAAGATCAAGAAGGGCAGTGTCGAGGAGGAGCAGTTTGTGCTCCAGCAGTGCGTGAAGAGCCAGCCGAGTACGGCGCTGAAGCAGCATGCAAAGGCGCTGCTGCAGTCGCTCGTGCTCTTTGGCCACGTGCAGAAGGCGCAGACGCTGCAGAGTAAGCTGGTCGCGTTCGAGCGGCTCGTGGAGGTTGAGAACCCGCTGGCGCAGTTGTTGGTGGAGGACCAGGAGTCGGCTGGAAGGAACTCCGCGAGTAAGACACCACCAGGTGAGGGTGTCGAGCGTAGTGGTGCGAGCAGGTCCGACACGATCGTCTGGCAGCTCGCGGCTTTGCGGACGGACTAGCATTCATCTTGTTCGAGAGCGCAATCCGTTCGTCGTCTCCAGGTGTCAACTCGAGACAAAGTGATGTCAAAATAATGTCGAATGGTGTCAGCTCAAGACAAAATAATGTCAAAATTATGTCGAAGTGTCCTCACTCTCTTCAATGGGTTCACGATCACAAGATAGTATTACATAAATAATACTAAAATTTGTATGAGTATCTTACTCTGCGATTTTAAGGGTACTGAAACACGCCAACGAAGTGCTGACTCCTTGCACATCATTCGCATTCCCGCATTTGACCACCACGCCAACAGACAACCAGCAACGGCGGGTATGACGCTCCTGCGCTCGCTGCTGCTGCTGCTGGCGCTGACGCTCGCACTGCTCGTCGGCTCGACGACTGCCGCCAACTCTACTACGAGTGCCAGCACCACGGCAACCACCACTAACGCGACGACCGACGGCTCGGCGAACGCGACAACGCGCTGCGACGAAGAGCTGCTCTTCCAGAAGCTCTACGTGCTCATGCCGGCGATCAACCAGTGCGCGAAGGAGGCCGGCTACTTCGTCGCCTCGAGCCAGCTGACGGCGCCCACGAACGAGACGCTCGACAAGTTCTGCGCCAGTGCCAACTGCACCAAGCTCGCGGTCGACCTCGACGACGCTGGGCTGCCGTCGTGCACCGTGCTGGTCAGCGCGACCGAGCTGCCGTTCAAGGACTTTTTCAACCAGATCAAGGCGCACTGCAGCAGCGCGACGGGCGGCAAAGGCGGCGGCAACTCCAAGTCGGCGGCAGCGAGCAGCGCGGCGCTCGGGTGGTGGCGACTGGGGTTCGCGGCGGTGCTCGCGGCGCTCGTCGGTGCCGCTCTCTAAACTGATTGATGGCGAGATCAGCAAGTTTTGTGAGTTATAATGGACTGTATGAACAAACACCTCGGCTCACTGAACATGGCTGGCATCTGTCGGGACGCCAGTCGCTTGCTTGATAAATACCACACACCATGAGCGCTCCTAGACACTCGCTCAGCTCACCAGCACGTCCAGGAAGTCGCCGAACGCGTTGAAGAGCGACGCCGCCTCGTCGCTGTCGCACACCTGCGCGAGGAACGCCACACCCGCGTCCACGGCTGTCGGCTGGTCAGGCGACGATGACGAGGAAGAGAAGACGCCGCCAAAGCCCTCGTCGATCTCCACGAACGCCTCGTGCTCGTCCGTCTCTTCCCCACTCTGCGCGTCGCTTTCGTCGTCGGTGACGTGCAGCTGCTCGAACGCGTCATTCGAGATGGTGCTGTGGCTGCTGATCTCTGCGTCCGTCTCCACCTCGTCGTCGCTGGTGCTGCTGTTGCTCGCAGTCGAGTCACCATCCTCCTCAATGTACTCGAACCGAGACGAACACGCATCGACAGTCTTCGCCGATGGCGGCGGCGTCTGCGAAGGCGCCACAAGACTGTCGAGTACTTCCCCCGAGACGTCAGCGACGAACACGAACGCGTCGAAGAGCTCTTCGACCGAGGGGAGGATGCTGAACAAGTTCTCGACCACCGGCGCGAGCGCGCTCACACCTGTCGCCTCGCCGATAGACGATCCCGCGCTGCGGTAGTTCTCGCTGTCAAGCGACTCGCGCGCGATGTCGTGACACAGCAGGAACATGTCGTACGCCTCCTCGCTGTTCACCGTCTCGTACACGAACTTGAGCAAGTAGAACGCGTTCTGCGGTCCCAGCACCTTCACGAGCAACTGCACGCCCTCGCGCGTCTTCTCGACGCAGTCGCGCTCACTCACGTGTTGCGCCAGGTCCGGCACGAGCGCAGCCAGCATCCGATACGCCGGCACTGCGATCGCGTACGAGACGACGCTCACAGACGCGTTGCCCGTCGCCCCGACTCCCTGCCACACCGCGTTCGACACGGACGTCGGGATCGCGTAGCTGACCGTGCGCACTGACGTCCCGACCGCACCGGAGAGCTTCGTAGCTGTGAACGACGCGGTCGAGAGCGCGCCGTGCGTGAGTCCCTGCGCGACATGGAGCGACGTGCGCGCCACGGCGCCACTCGAGACCACGATCGCGGTCGTCGCCAGCGCCTGCGATGTGGACACCGCGCCGGAGATCTTCCTGCCGCTGTACGAGATGAGCGACCCAGGAATCGCCGCCGCTGTCGACACGCCCGTCGAGACCAAACGCACGGGAAGGAAGAGCAACTGGGACACGACGCCACTACGTCCACTTGCGCTCTCGTTGCTCCCTGCAGCGCTCACTGCTGCAGCTGCAGCTGTAGTGTCGGCGTCCGCCTCGATGATCGCCGGATACTCCTCAGGCAAGAGCTCCACTACCACCTGCGGATCTCTCTCGCCGTTCTCTTGGTCCACCGCGTCACCAGCTTGTTCGCCAAAGAGGTCGCACGCAGCAGCGGCATCAGCGTCGCTCGTCTGTGCGCCCCGCAGCGAGTGCGTCACGCGGCGCGAGAGCGCGAGCGGCGCGTGGACTGCGAGCGACGTTGCCTGGTACGCGACTCTGCCCGCCGCGACGTAGGGGTAGAGCACGAGATTCGCAGCAGACGACGCGATGCCGAGCGTCGCGTGCAGCGCGGACCGCGGCGCCGGCTCCGCTGCAGCTGCGTCTCGCTGGTCATCGTCGGCCGACGTCGTCGATATCGTGACCGTCACGCGCTCCTCGTCCGCCATCGCTGCCGTCGTCGCCGATCGAGCGAGCGACGTCGAGCACGTCGACCGCGTCTTGTTGCCAATGCGAAAATGAAGAGCCAAAAAAGGCTTCTGATGGTCACTGATTAGGAACTTGAAAGAGTGACGGCATCGAAGTGGAACTGTGACAAAGCGTGCGCAAAATCGTACTTGAGCGGGCAGAATCCACCCCGTTTAATTCCGAAATGTGTCCGATTTTGTCACTATGGGGTTCTGCAGTTGTCCCACACGCCTCTTACATCAGAGCCTGAGCTTCGATGGGGTGGATACGTTAGACCTCATGTGTCATACTAATAATGAATAAAACGAAGTAACATCAAGGATGGCAGGGAATAAGGCCATTATTTGGGAAAACTTACTTATTTCATTATCAAAATGGTTTCCACATCTTTGTCTATCATAAATCCTAAGAAGCAATTCTTGAAATTAGTTTGTGAATACGTTTATAACAGTAAATAACAAAAGCTAGACGCGCACTAATGAAAGCTGAATAAGTGTGTGCGACAATCTCTCTATTTTCCATCCAGTCCACCCTATCGTGTCCATTTTCAATATTTTGACTATTAGTATGACGATTCGAGTAATACATCACAGCCCACTGGCCTTTTCTTTCAATTTTTCTTCTTTCTCCTCGCACACACAACATCGCCCAGTTGATACAAAAAGCAACACAAAGCGCGCGCGCAACACACACACTCCTGATCGACGACCGACTCGCTCGTTCGCTCGCTCGCTTGCGCGCCTCTGCCTCCACCTCCCCCCCTCGACCGGCGACGCGGCCCAACCTGGCGGCCACCGAGCGCGAAGACAGCAGAGCCGCGCGCCGGCGCGCATGGACCGCGAGCAACCGACCGCCACCATGAGCTCGCGGTCGTCCACACAGTCCCACTCGCTCTCGCGCCACTCGCAGCGCTCGCTGAACGCCAGCTGCGCCAGCCGCAGCAGCTACACTGCAGGCGGCGACGGCGTCGGTGGTACCCCCGGCAGCGACGGCGAGTCGTCCTACTACGTCGAGGGTCCGTGGGAGCAGCGCAACCAGCACTTCAAGAACGTGCTACTGCACGTCTGCTCCTTCATCCTCATCCTCGAGTTCGCCGAGCGCGTAAGCTACTACGGCATCAACCAGGGACTCAAGAACTACATGGGCATCTTGGGATGGACGCAAGCTGGCTCGAACTCGCTCAAGAGTACATGGACGTCGATCTGCTACTTGTCACCGCTGCTCGGCGGCTACATCGCCGACGAGAAGTGGGGTCGCTACAAGACGCTCTGGGTCTTCGGCATCTGGTACACGGCGGGCGCGTTCCTGCTCACCGCGTCGGCGCTGCCGACGATCCGAAATCACAACATCCTGGCGAACCTGCTCTGCCACGTCGGCCTCTTCGGCGGCATCGCGATCGGCACCGGCGCAATCAAGGCGAACGTGATCACATTTGGTGCCGACCAGTTCGACCCGAACGACCCGAACGAGATCGCACAGAAGGAAAAGTTCTTCAGCTACTTCTACATCGTGATCAATCTCGGCGCGATCTTCTCGTACGGCTACCTCTCGGTGCTCTGCGTGCAGGGCTCGGGCGCCATCACGGAGGAGTACGGCTACTTCGCGAACTTCGCGATTTGCGGCGGGATCATGGTGCTCGCGTACGCGCTCTTCGTGTCGGCGTTCTCGCGCTACGTGCACTTTGCGCCGCAGGACAGCGCGCTGACGAAGCTCTGCTCGATAGTCAACGGCAACTGCGAGTACAGCAAGGAGGCGCGCATGCTGCGCTACGGCTTCATGGCGTTCGCGGCGGCGTTCCCGGTGAACCTCATAGCTGCGTTCGTGTCGAACGTCGGCTCTTCGGGCCAGTACTTGTCGTACGTGGTCGTCGTGTGCTGCCTCTTCGGGATGTACGCGTGGATCCGCTACGGCATGAACACAGCGTACATGGACAAGTCGAAGGCGTCGAACGGCGGGCGATACAACGACGAGACCGTGGACGAGATCAAGATGGTGATCCGCGTGCTGCCATTTGCGTGCTTCATGGTGATGTGGGAGTGCGCGTACGACCAGCTGGACGCGAACTTTCAGTCGATCGCGCAGCAGTGTGACCTGCGGCTGGACCACGACCGCGGCGACTACGAGGTTCAAGTTCCCGGCGCGAGTCTCGGCATCTTCGACCCGTTGACGATCATCGTGCTGATCCCGATCCTGGACCGCTTCGTGTATCCGCTGTACGGTCGGATCGCCGGTCGCCCGCCTGGCGCGTACGGCAAGGTCCTGACGGGACTTGTCGTGGCGATGCTGACGATGTTCTGGGCGGGCATCTTCGAGGAGATCCGTCGACACAGCGACCAGTTGTTTTACCAGGACGAGTCCGGAGAGTTCGTGGCGATCGTGGACAAAGGATCGGGGCAGCCGATGAGCGACATCTCGTGGGGCTACGCCGTGCCGATGTACGTGATGATCGCGGTCGCAGAGTGCCTCATCAACGTGACGGCGTACGAGTTGTTCTACAACGAGGTCCCGGTGTACCTCAAGAGCACGTGCCAGGCGATCAACCTGTTCATGGTGGCGATGGGGAGCAACCTCACGTCGACGTTCACGCTCATCTTCCAGGACTACATCGGCGAGGCAAGCCTGAACGACGGGCACTTCGAGTACATGTACTACACGCTCGGCGCGCTGAGCTTCGTCAACATCATCGCGTACGTCGTGGTGATGCAGTGGATGGACTTTGGGGTCGTGAAGGTGGACGACGACCTGAAGCTCGCTGAGGCGGGTGGGCTGGACAGCCGCGAGCTCGACATCGGCCACATCCCGCGCCACTCTTCGTTCGAGAGTATATCGCTGTCTCGGGGCTGATACAAGTGGGTAGATAGCAGTAGTAGTAGATGGCGCGATTGAGAGATCCGTCCACAAGAACAAGAGAATACTGGTAAGGTTGTTATGTTTGCTTGACACGCATGGTGAAGGCGGTGGCGGTGACACTGGCATGGTCGTCGTCGACTCGTGCCATCTGTTTCCCCAATTCCCTCGCTCTCGGCACTCGATGCGAAAGCTCCCTCCCTCTCTCCACACATTCCTCTATCAAAAAGTTCAACCCCATTCCCACGACTTTGTAGTGGGTGTCGAAAGTTTTTAAACCTCCTAATCGCCTAAGAAAGTGTGTGAGAGAGAGAAAATCGAAGTCGAGCAGCTCATTCTCCAGCAAGCAGCACATCAAGCAGCAGGTCCGTCGCAGGCAGGCAGACAGGTCATCAGGCAGGTCAGGTGACGAGCACGTCGGTGTGCGACCAACCGCCCTCGACGGCGCCCGCATGAGCGCGCAGGAGAAGAAGGGCATGGCGGGCTCTCTGGCGTCGACGCTCTCGCGCCAGTCGCGGCGCTCCGCGGTGGCCACGCGCTCGCCGTTCCCGTCCTTGAGCCACGACGGCGGCGGTGGCGGCGGCGGCACTCCCGGCAGCGACGGCGGCGAGTCGTCCTACTACGTCGAGGGTCCGTGGGAGCAGCGCAACCAGCACTTCAAGAACGTGCTACTGCACGTCTGCTCCTTCATCCTCATCCTCGAGTTCGCCGAGCGCATGAGCTACTACGGCATCAACCAGGGACTCAAGAACTACATGGGGAACCTCGGATGGGACCAGGCGAGCTCGAACTCACTCAAGAGTACATGGACGTCGATCTGCTACTTGTCACCGCTGCTCGGCGGCCACATCGCCGACGAGAAGTGGGGTCGCTACAAGACGCTCTGGGTCTTCGGCATCGTGTACACGATCGGCGCGCTGCTCGTGACGCTCTCGGCGCACCCGGACCTGATGGAGTCCAGCAAGATGCTTTCGAACGTCATCTGCCACGTCGGGCTCTTCCTGGGCATCGCAGTCGGCACCGGAGCGCTCAAGGCGAACATGCTCATGTTCGGCGCCGACCAGTTCGACCCGAACGACCCGAACGAGGTGGCGCAGAACAACGGCTTCTTCAAGTACTTCAACCGCGCGGTGCACCTCGGCGCGCTCGTGGCCTACGGCTACCTCTCGGTGCTCTGCGTCACGGGCTCAGGGCTCGTGCCGAGCCGCTACGGCTACTTTGTCACGTTCGCGATCTGCGGCGGCGTCATGGTGCTCGCGATCGCGCTCTTCATGTCGGCGTTCCCGCGCTACGTGCACTTTGAGCCGCAGGCGAGCGCGATCACCAAGATCTTCGAGATCGTGAACGGCAACTGCGAGTACAGCAAGGAGGCGCGCATGCTGCGGTACGGGCTGCTCGCGTTCGGCGTCACGTTCCCAGTGAACCTGCTCGCGGCGTTCGTGTCGACGATCGGGCCGTCGGGTCAGTACCTGTCGTACGCAGTTATCGGCTGCTGCCTCTTCGGGATGTACACGTGGATCCGCTACGGAATGAACACAGCGTACATGGACAAGTCGAAGGCATCGAACGGCGGGCGGTTCAACGACGAGACCGTGGACGAGATCAAGATGGTGATCCGCGTGCTGCCGTTCGCGTGCTTCCTCATCATGTGGGAGTGCGCGTACGACCAGCTGGACGCGAACTTTCAGTCGATCGCGCAGCAGTGCGACCTCCGCCTAACAAGAGACCCGGAAGACCACAACACGCAGGTGCCTGGCGCGAGTCTCGGCATCTTCGACCCGCTCACGGCGATCTTCCTCGTCAAGTTCCTCGACGGCTACGTGTACCCGTTCTACAACCGCGTGATGGGGCGGCCGCCAGGCGCGTACGGCAAGGTGCTGACGGGACTCGTCGTGGCGATGCTGACGATGTTCTGGGCGGGGAGCTTCGAGGTGATCCGCCGCGGCAGCGCCAAGCTCACGCACATCGTCGGCGCGGATGGAGCGTCGGAGAGTATCACGGACACGGGCTCGGGGCAACCGATGAGCGACATCTCGTGGGGCTACGCCGTGCCGATGTACGTGATGATCGCGGTTGCCGGGTGCCTCATCTACATGAGCGCGTTCGAGCTGATCTACAACGAAGTGCCCGCGCACCTCAAGAGCACGTGCCACGTGATCAGCATGTTCACGCTCGCGATGGGGAGCAACCTCACGTCGACGTTCACGCTCATCTTCCAGAAGTACATCCCGAACAACCTGGACGACGGCCACTTCGAGTACATGTTCTACACGCTCGGCGCGCTGAGCTTCGTCAACATCATCGCGTACGTCGTGGTGATGCAGTGGATGGGCTTCGGCGTGGTCAAGATCGACGACGACGGGGAGCTCGTGGAGGAAGGGAGCTCCGTCGGGGACCACCGCGAGATCCCGTACCTGGGGCTGTCGTCGTTCGAGAGCATCTCGTTCTCGCGTGGCTGAAAAGTGTTGAGCAAGCGGTGCACTGGGCGGTGAGTCCGTCAGCTGCACTCACTCGCTCGAGTAGTGTGGTCCCCGAGCCAGAGAGAGTGCGTTGCAGGCATCGAACCTGCGGCGCAGAGCTGGAGGGGAAGAGAGGAAGGGAGCACACGCTGCGGCGAGTATGAACCTAATTATGTGATCGTCGAGTGCCGTGTGTCGTGGTGCGTCGTCTTGCTGCAAGCGTGGAGGCCGTCGAGCGCCATGGGCGTCAAGAAGAAGAAGCGAGCGCACAGCGGCATTCGCCTGAGCAAACTCCCGAGCTCCTCCAGCTCAGGAGGAACAGCTTCCTCCACCTCACCTTCTCGAGCACAGCAGCAGCACCAGCAGCACGTGGTGTCGGAGCTCGATCCGGTGTTCGCGTACTGCGAGATCCCGGACGAAGTGCTTGTGGGCAGCGAGCTGGACCTCTCGGTGCTGTGTTTGCTAGAGCTTTCGCTTCGTGCTGATCACTGTTGTCGGATGAAGTGCATCTTTGACACCTCGCGTGACGATTCGAGCAGCTGTGGTCCGTGGTGGCGCGCGACTCGTGTCTGCAGCGCCTCGCGAAGCGTCTCGATCCCAGCAGCGCTACATCCCCAGTGAAGCGCCCGTACAGCAGTCGAGCGACGACAACAGCGTACTCTGGGAACCAGTTCGCGGATGCTGCCCGAGCAGCCATCACGCCGCCGACGACGAGGAAGCAACGGTTGCATTCTGTCGTGATGCTGAACCTGTCCGGCGCGGAGAACGTACGGCAGAGCGGAAGCGCCTGAGCTACTGTCCTCGGGTCTCATTCGTGCTCGCTGGAGCTCATCGTTGGCGCTTCTGATCGTGTGTGTGTGTATGTGAAGCTCAGATCACCGACCAAGCAGCTCTCACGATCGGCAACTGCTGTCCGTCGCTGCGCCACCTCGTGCTCGAGAAAGCAGTGCAGGTGTCGCCACTGGTGCCTCTGGGTGGCTCGCGGATGTGTGCTCTTCGGGATCGTCTGACTCTCGCGGTTGTGCTTGTCATCTCCATCGACACTAGCTCACGGACGCCGGCGTGCGGCATATCGTGAGCAACTGCCGGCAGCTCGAGACGCTCAACCTCAACTTCGTGATAGCACTCCAGAGTGCCGCCGTCGGCGCGATCGGCGAGCTCCAGCTGCCGCTGCGAGGTGTGATGTATGGCTCACAGCGACTCACGTGGTTCGTTGCGGCTGACTTCAGTGCTGGGATGCAATGCTGTTGTCGGCAGAGCTGGGGCTCGCTGGCTGCTCCAAAGTGCCCGACTTCGCGCTGCAGCGGGTGTTCCACGCCTGTCCGACGCTCGAGCGGCTCGACCTGTCGTTCTGCGGCGCAGTGTCCGACCCGCTGCTGCTCTCGCTCGGACAGCATTGCCGGAGACTGCAGCAGCTCAAGCTCCACGGGTGTCGCCAGGTCTCGGACGCCGGTGTCGTCGGGCTCGCGAACAGCGGCGGCGGCGAGCTGGTCTCGCTCGATCTCACGCGGTTCGACCTGCAGTACAAGCTCAACGACATCTCGCTGCTGTCGCTCGCCGAGAAGTGCCGCGCGCTCGAGTCGCTCGTGCTCGCGGGCTGCGAGATGCTCACCGACGTCGGGCTGAGCTGGCTCTGCTCGGGCTGCGCGGCGCTGACTCGCTTGGACCTCTCGGGATGCGCGAAGCTGACCGACCTGGCGATGCACTCGATCGGCGAGAGTCTCATCCAGCTGCGCCACCTGGGCGTCAGTCACTGCGTGCGTGTATCGGACCTCGGCATCCGGCACCTGGCTATGGGGTGTCCGGAGCTGACGCACCTGGATGCCGTGGGACTCGCGCTGCTCGCAGACCCTCGTCCGAGCGACGTTGACAGCGTCGAAGAGCATCGACACCAGGGCATTGCTGCGCTCGCGCTCCGGTGTACGAAGCTGCGCCACCTGAACATCTCTCGGTGCATATCGATCGGCGACGGCTCGCTGCACTTCCTAGCGATGAACTCTCGAGCGCTCGCGGAGCTCAACGTGTCCGGGTGCGTGCGCGTGACAGCTGCAGGTGTCCATCAGTTGCTCGCAGCGCTGGCGTCGACGCTCACTTCGCTCAACGTGAGCGAGTGCGAGAAGGTGGGCGACAGAACGTTTGGAGGCATCCCTGTAGCTGCCGCCGAGTTCCAGCAGCACTTCGCTCAAGACTCGAGTCGGCCGCGAACGACTACGCTCGCTTCGCTCGCGCCGCTGCGTCAGCTCAAGAGCTTGCGGCTGCGGAACTGCTCGCTCGTGACCGACGCCACGCTCAAGAGTCTCAGCGGCCTCGGTCTCTCGCTGCGAGAACTCGATCTCTCGGGGTGCTCGCGCGTCAGTGACATGGGCGTGCTGGCGCTCGTCGACTCGCCGCCGATCGCCGAGGCGCTGCGGCATCTCTGGCTGCGAGCCCTCGTCGAGGTCACGGAGACCGGGCTCTCGTGGATCGCGGAGAAGTGCCGCAAGCTGCTGCTGCTAGACCTCACTGGCTGCAGCCGGATCAAGTCGTTCTCGATCAAGGCGCTCGCGGACTGCTGGAAGTTCGCCGCGTACTCGAAGAGCGAGCACTTCACGGGCATGGCGCCGAAGCACCGCGCCGAGGACTGGCTCGTGATCGAGCAGTACGGCGATTGCTGGCGCGCCGCCACCCGCATCCAGAGCTTGTACCGCGCTCGCGTCGCTCGACGCGTCGCGGCGCAGAAGCGCGAGGAGAAGCTCATTCTCTGGGTCGCGACGCGCCTGCAGAGCGTGTACCGAGGTCGCCAGGCGCGCAAGCTCGCGATTCTCAAGCGAATGCAGCTCAACAAGGAGATCGAGGCAGCGAGGTGCATCCAGGCGAAGTTCCGGCAGCGGAAGGCAGTCGAGCAGGTCGCGCTGATGCGGGAGACTCACCGCCAACAGCGGCTCCAGGACGCAGCGCGGTTCATTCAGATGGCGTGGCGCAGGAAGCGCGTGCGAGACAAGCTGGCGGTGCGCACGCTCTTGCGGCGCGCGCATGAGGAGCAGTTGCAACGAGCAGCCACGAAGCTGCAATGCGTGTGGAGAGGCAAGCAGGCGAGGACGCAGACGAGCTTGCTGCGGGTGGCAAGAGCTGCGAAGGACCACGAAGAGCACGACGCCGCGAACAAGATGCAGAGCCTCTTCCGAGCGCGCGCTGCTCGACGGGAAGTGGCTCGGAGGCGACGGGAGCTCCGAGACGAGGACATCCGGCGTGAACGAGCCGCGGTGCGCGTACAGGCGCACGTGCGTCGACGCCGAGCGCAGAAGGTGCTCTCAGCGCGCCTGATGCACGCGAAGCAAGTGAACGACGCTGCCACGCGCATCCAGCGGCGGTGGCGCGCCAAGAAGCGCTGGTTCGCGTCGCAGCTCGTGGTCTTCGCGAGGCGCCGGAAGGAGGAGTACGACGCGGCCGTGACGCTCCAGGCGGCGTGGAAGCGCAGGCAGGGTCGAGCTGAAGCCAGGCTGCTGCGGTTGATCCGGGAGCGAGCGCAGCAGCAGGTCGAGCAAGCCGCGCTCAAGGTGCAGACCCACTGGCGCGCCAAGCGCGCGCGCGTGCAAGTGGCCGGAGCCAAGCAGCTCGCGGTGGAGAAGGTGCTGCTGGAGGCGAAGATGCAGCATCGCGCCGCCGCGCTGGTGCAGGCACACTTCCGCGGACGGCGCGGCCGCGAGCGGTATCGCGAGATGGTTCTGCTCAAGAAGAAGCGCTGGAAGGAGGTGGTGCAGCCGGAGAACGGACAGAAGTTCTACTACGTACGTGCTGCTGTCTGGTGTCGGTGGTGGTGGCGGTGTGGGAGTGCTGATCGTGCGTGTGTTGCAACGCCGCCGCCAGAACAAAGAGACCGGCGAAGTTCGCTTCCGCCGCCCGCAGGACATGCTGGACCTGCTGCCGAAGCCGCTGTGCGACAACTGCGGTACGCGCTCAGCGTCTCGCGCGAGCTAACGAGAGCAGCATCATGCACGGCACTGACGCTGATGTTTGGTGGTCTATGCAGTGAGTCCTGCGACGCACATCGCGCAAGTGGAGTGCAGGAACTGCGGCGAGATGTTCTGCAACACGGTGCGTATGCTGGCAGTCAGGCGGGTCGTACGCCACCACCAGTGCTCTCTAACATGCTTGGACTGCCTTCGCGTCAGTGCTGGTCGAGTGTGCACGCAGGCGGCAAGCGGAGGCGTCACGACTTCCGATGTCTCTACGACTTCTACGAGAAGCGCGTAGACTACGGCGACGGCGAGTTCCCGTCCAAGTGGCCGACCGAGATCGAGCAGGACGAGAAGGACGGCTGGGGGCTGCGCATGTACCCTCGGCGCCAGCCAGCGGAGGTGCGCGAGTCGTGGGAGCGATACGTAGACGCAGACACGGGGAGAGAATGGTTCTACAACAAGGACACGGAGGCGAGCAGCTACAGTCCGCCGAGCGCGTTCCAGCCTGCGATGGCGTCCGACGGTAGCGAGGGTGCTCTCTCGGAGCAGCAGCTTGCGAGCGAGGAATGGAGCAAACACTACGACGACGCACAGAGCGCCGCGTACTACTACAACAGCAGAACGCTCGAGAGCACGTTCGCGAGACCAGCAGACTTCGTGACGGCGCGGCGAGCTCCGAGCGCGCGAGAGAGCGGCGCTGGTTGGGAGAAGTACGTCGACCCGGCGAGCGGATACCCGTACTACTACAACAGCCAGACCGCCGAAAGCACGTTTGCGCGGCCGTCGGGCTTTCAGACTGCGCGACGTGGCGCCGTGGCGACGAGGTGGGCGGCAGTGACTGGGCCAAGTACTACGACCTCACTCAGGGACTGTACTACTACTACAACGCACGGACACTCGAGAGCTCGTTCGCGCGGCCAACGGAGTTCGCGACGCCGCGCGTGGCTCCGGCGGACGCAGTGACGCTCGGGATGACCGAGTTCTACGACGCGGCCACAGCGAAGGCGTACTTTTTCAACACGCAGACAGCCGAGTGCCAGGCGGCGGTGGCGGCGTCCTCGGCGTGGGCGTCGCAGATGCGAGGCTATCGCTGAGGAAGAGAGTGGTGGGTGGCAGTCATCACCAACTGCATTCGGATCGGTTGGTTGTCGTGGCGGCTGTCAAGGTAGACAGACCCTGCAACTCGATCCGTCTCGGTGGACACAGCATGTGCGTGTGCCTCGTCTCTGGAGGCAGAAGGCGTCACGAGTCAACTTGCCATCCCGCGCGCGTCACGAAGCAACTCGAGCCTCGAGCGGACGCCGCGGCAAAGAAAAGCGGCGCGTGTCGCCGAACGAGCGCAGCGTCGGAAGATCGACTTGCCTGCTTCTCAGTAGCGGCATTTTGCCACCGTATCGCGTTGAGAGCTTTCACGAGCACGATGGCGGACTCTCTTGTCGACGTCGAAGCAGACGCGTTCGCATCGCTCTGTTGCCCCCTCTGAGAGAAGAGGAGGAACACGCACAAGTAAGTAAACTGCAGCAGACCAAAGTGCACTCGGTTTCTGAACTTCCAAGCACCAGCCTGTCACCTCTCGTCGTCCTGTTGCTCACGACACGGCTGGTAAAGATCAAGCGTGCAAGCGAGCGAGCGAGTGCTGGACGGCAGGCAGACGATCAGCGTGCGTCACGCCTTGTGCTCGCTCACTCGCTCGCTGCGAGTTGTCTGGTGGGCGACACTCCGCATACGAACTCGTTCTCGGAAGAAATGGGTGCACACGCATTCCTCTCTTTGCATGACCATCGCACTCGTTCCTTTTCGTCTTTGAGAACGTTCCCAGCAGACAGCACGCGCGTCCTCGACAGACATGAACACGCGCGCAAGAAACGAGTGGATACTTGAACAATCGCACTGAGCCAACCATGCACCTGAAGAGCGAGCGAAAGTGTATCACGCTTGGAGACGACTCGCCATGTGTGGCTCGCGGTTGTCGCGACAGCTCGACCACGCGGGGCCAACCTGCTGCTTTGCACCTTGGTTGATGGCCGTCAGGAGCGACCACAGCAGTGGATGTATCAGCGCTGGATACAGGTGAAGGATCGTTGGTCGTGCAGGAGGGAGACAAGTGAACGCTCGTGCTTTACCAAGTCTAAATCACATCCAACCCATCAAGCCAACCTGATCGATCAGGGCGATGCCATGAACTCACTCTCCTTGCCATCCTCTCTCAACCTGTCTGCCGAAACACACTGTGCATACATTCACTCAACGCTCTCTCTCGCCCAGCAGCAGCAGCAGCAGCAGCAGCAGCAGCAGCAGCAGCAGCAGCAGCAGCCAAGTGCCCTTGCGAGCCAGCCAGCCAGCCGTGACATCATCTGCGATTGAGCCCGTCTACGTCGTCAACAATCAACCGGTTGACGCGACCATGATGCCCGATGGCGCTCGCCGTCATCCTTGAGCCTCGAGCACTCACTCCTCTGCTTGCGCTTGAAGAGATTCTCACAATCGCTCGCTCGCTCGCTCGCGCTCAAGTCGTGTCGCACGCCGCACAAGCACAAGAGCGCGAGTCGCTCGCAGCGCCACATTCGAATCAGCTCGAAATCAACCAGGCGACTTCGAGACGACGAGCGAGAAGAAGACCTCTTGCTCCCAAGAGGTCTCTTTACACCCACCCTCACAGGTGCGTTGGTTGTGGCGAGTACTGATCCATCGACCGACCGATCGATCGCTCCAGATACCTTCAGCTTGCTACTTGGCTGCTTGGTGGTCGGCCGGGCGATGGCTCACTCGGCGATTCGCTCACTCACACACGTACAACGCCTCACAACCTCATCTTGAACCTGCCCGCGATGACAGTTGGCCGTCCCACCGCCGCGCGTCCCACGACCCGCGTCCGAGCGTTCGCGGACCGCATCACCGCCCGAGTCCGCAGCAGCAGCTCCTCCGCCCGGCACAGCAGCGTCACCGGCGCCTTCGACCGTGCGTCATTCGCGAGCGCCTTCCCGGTCTCGCCTGTGACTTCATCGCCGTCCACACTGTCGTCGTCGTCGTCGTCGTCGTGTCCGCTCACACCCGCGCGCAGGAAGCGCTCGCTCGCGCCCGCGTGTCCACTTGGGCTCTCGATTCCCAGCAGTAACAGCAGCAACAGCAACACCAGCAGCAGCAAGTGCGTCGTCAGCAAGATGCACACGAAGCTCACAGGGTCGTCGTCGTCGACGGCCTCCGCCGGCTCGCCGCGGCCCGTCGCGGTGCCCCACACGATCACCGAGCGCCACGGCGGCAAAGAGCTCTGGGTCACGGCGCCGATGCTTTGCGGCGAGATGGAGAAGCAGGGCTTCCGCTGGCGCAAGAAGTGGAAGACGCGCTACGTCGAGCTCAACAGCCGCATGCTCTCGTACTACGAGGTCACCTCGGGCGACCGCCACCGCCACGCGCGGAAGGCGCGGCGCCGCGCACACATCACGGCCGACGGCTTCCTCGAGGACATCGACGCGCGCAGCTTCTCGATCACACCGTCGGCGGGCGAGAAGCCGTGGGTCTTCCGCGCGAGCGACGCCGCGACCAAGATGAAGTGGTGCAAGGCGCTCACGGACTGCATCGACATCCTCACGTGGCTCCAGCACTACGAGCTTGGCGACCTGCTCGGCGTCGGCGGCAACGGCGTCGTGCACGAGATCGCCGACAAGCGTAGCGGCAAGAAGTTCGCGGTCAAGAGCGTGGACGTCGCCAAGTTCCGGAACCGCGCGGCCGTCGTGTCGGAGGTCGAGATCATGCGCAGCATCACCAACACGATCAAGCACCCGAACCTCGTGACGATCCACAAGGTGTACGAGGAGCAGGACAAGATCTACCTCATCCTCGAGCTCTGCGAGGGCGGCGAGCTGTACGACAGCATCGTCTCGCGCGGCCGCTACAGCGAGGGCGACGCCGCACGCACGATGCGGCAGCTCATGTCGGCGGTCCAGGCGCTGCACGCGTACAACATCCTGCACCTCGACATTAAGCCCGAGAACATCCTCTTCGCGTCCAAGGCGCCGGACGCGAAGATCGTGCTGACGGACTTTGGGCTCGCGCGGATGGTGAACGGCAAGGCTAACCCGCTCGAGAGCGGCGGCGGCACGAGCATGGCGGGCACGGTCGGGTACATCGCGCCGGAGGTCGTCACCGCGCACTCGTACACCGCGGCGGCCGACGTGTTCAGCGCCGGCGTGATCCTCTTCATCCTGCTCGTGGGCTACCCGCCGTTCCGCGGTGACAGCGAGGTCGAGATCCTGCTCAAGATCGCGCGCGGCGACTTCCAGTTCGACCGCGCCGACTGGGCGAGCGTCTCGCCGGCCGCGAAGGAGCTCGTGGCGCGCATGCTCGAGGTGCGCGCGGACGAGCGCATCACGGTCGCTGAGGTGCTCGCGCACCCGTGGCTGAACGACGCGAGCAGCGACGCCCGCGAGCTCGCCAAGACGATGGAGCGCCTTCAGCGCTTCAACTTCGACCGCAAGTCTGAGAACATGGGCTCGTTCATGGGCGCGATGCTCAACGACACGAGCGAGGCGGACTACAAGGCGCTCGTGGACACCAAGACGGTCGGCATGATGATCCGGCAGCTCTCGCCCGAGGGCAAGGACCGCATCCCGCTCTCGCGCGCGCACGTGCTGGCCAAGGGCCTCGGGCTCTCACCTTACATCGACGAGCAGAAGTTCGTGAGCTTCTTGGATCTTGATGGCGACGGATTCATCAACGCCCAGGACTTCTGCGGCGGCGTCAAGGCCGTGCGCAACAGCGACGCGCCGTTCGCGCACATCATCTTCGCCGCGCTGCACAAGGTCGCGGGTAGCGACAGCTCGTCCGGGAGGCTGTCGCGCGACAACTTCGCGACTGCGTTCGCGACGCTCAAGTGCCCCGAGCCGCTCAGCACCTACTTCTTCAAGGTCCTCGACGAGAAGCACCGGCCGCCGGCGTCGTCGTCACCGGAAGGAGATGACGACGACGACGACGACGACCCAGCCGGTCCTGTCGACTGGCACGTGGACGCGAACCAGTTCGTGGACCTCTCCGCGCAGCACCCGTTCATCACGAGACTCTTCCTGCGCACCGCGAAAGACAACCTCATCTACGTCAAGACGCGCAGCGTCGAGGTTTTCCCGCAGATCCTGGAGGACTAGCGCCGCCTGTCACGGCCAAGCCCCCGCTCTAAGTTATACACACACACGCACGTACACTGGTGTCTTCTTACGCGGTCTCTTTGCGTTGCTGCTGGTGCTCTCCGTGCCGCACTGCTGCTTTCGGCTCGACGATGTCGGCGTCCGGCTCGCTCGCAAACACCAGCTTCGCCCACGCCTGGATCCGCGGCAGCGCGTACCTGTAGCCGACCTCGATGATCTCCTCCATCTTGTCGAACTGCAGCGTGGCGTACTCGTTCACAGGCGGGCGGAGGTACAGGTCAATGCACTCGGCCTTCATGCGGTCTTTGTGCTGCTCCGACGACACGTACGCGAGCGCCACGGACACGTCGCCCATCGACGGCACGCTCACGGTCTTCGCGAACGGGTTGATCTTGTTCCAGAGCAGCCACCAGCCGGACAGCGAGCTGCCGTAGCTGAAGTAGTCCCGTCGGGGCTCGCTCCCGACGTCCACCGCGACAATGTACTTGATCCCGCCCTCTTCCTTCATCACATCCGCTGGGAGGTTGTTCATGTACCCCCCGTCGAGCAGCACTGAGCCGTCCTCCGAGATCGGAGGCAGGTAGCCCTGCAGCGTCATGGATGCGCGCACGGACTTCCACACGTGCCCGCTGTGGTGCACGTTCATGCGCGACTTGGCGATGTCGGTCGAGACGCAGAAGTAGTTGAGCATGAGGTCTTCGATCGCCAGGTCATAGAAGTGCTCGCGGATGCTGCGGTTGAAGCGGCTCCCGTTGAAGAACGACGAGATCGGCAGCGTCAGGTCCCGCAGCTTCTCCATCACGCTGCTCAGCGCGAGCGACATCGTGTGGATCTTCTGCCCCACGAGCGACAGGTCGTGCGGGTGGAGTGCGTACACGGCCCCGATGAACGCGCCGATACTCGTCCCGCCGACGACGTCGACGTGGATCCCGCACTCCTCGAGAGCGCGCAGCACGCCGATGTGCGCTAGCCCACGGGCACCGCCACCGCCAAGCACGACGCCGACCGCATTCCCGGTCACGCGTCGACAGAGCCGCAGGAAGTCGGGCTGGTGGTCTTCGAACGGCGTCTGCACGTTGTGGAAGCCGCTGATCCACTCGTATTTCTCCATAGGCAGCAGGAACCGCGGCAGGATCTCGTTGCTCCGCAGCATCCGCAGCTTCTTCTTGAGCACGTTCGTCTTCGACGCGTCCGACGCCGCCGCCTTCGCGGCCTCCTCGATCGCAGACAGCGTCCAGTTCTTCTTCCGGAGACGAACCACGCTGATCTCGGCGCTCTTCTTCTCCCACGCAGCCTGGAGAGTACTCGCGATCTCGTTCAGGAACGCATGCTGCGGGTGCGAGTCCGAGCAGAGCAGAAGGATGTGGTCGGCCTGCCGGATGCACAGCTTCGTCCACGGCGTGAGCTGCGCGTCCGCTTCGTAGATCACGAGCTCGTTCGACCCTTCGATGTCGCCGAGCCACGTGCTGAGGTTCGCTCGCGCGACGCGCGAGTTCGCGATCCACTGGTCGCCGAGGAACGCGCTCGCCTTCTGCGACGACACAATGTCCGTCGTCGCTATCGTCTTCAGCGACTGCAAGAGGTGCGAGCAGAACGTCTCGATCTTCGTCGTCTTCGTCAGCGACAGCACCGCGATGGTGCCGAGTGGCAGCGTGTGCGCTGACCGGTGCTCGCGCGCGCTCACAGGAGCCGAGCTGAGCGAGAGCAGATAGTTGCTGCGCTCTTGCATCCCCGCAGAGTCCCCACTCCCGCCGTCCATCCTGCGTGCTGTCAAGTGCTGCGCGAGGTTCGTCGTGAAGTGCACGAGCACGGTCGGAATCTCGCTCACGATGTAGTCAAACACGTTCCGGGACATCTGCGAGATCTGCGAGTCGCGGATCGCGAACACGGTCGAGTTGCTGCGGCCGGCCGCTAGCATGTCCATCGCTCCGAGCGTGGCTCCGCGCACGAGCTCGCTCGTTGTCTCGACCTCTTTGCCGCGGTGGTAGTGCGCTTGCACGGCTCGCAGCCGCCCGCTCATGACAGTGAACACCGAGTCGCACAAGTCGCCGCGGTTGAACAGGCTCTCGCCTCCGTGGAGGTGCACCCAGTTGAACGAGCTGTCCGCGACGCACACCAGCTCCGAGTACTGCTCCAGCATGTGGCGCGCACACGCGATCGCCACGGAGTGCACCTGGAGCAGACTGGCGAAGAGGGCGTCCGGGATCCAGATCAAGCTTGTGTCTTCCGTGCAGACTGCTCTCGTGATCGCATGGCCGCCGACAAAGCACGATGCCAAGCCCAGCTCGCAGCCTCTCGTCGCAGTGTACACGTCGACGAAGGCGCTGTTGGTCGTCTGTTGAGCCTGCACCGTGACAGATCCGTCCACAACGATGTAAACACCAGCGGTGGGAGCGCTCGGGTCTGCGCTATCGACTGTCTCGTGGGCCTTCCTCGAGACGATCTGCACGCAGTCTGCGAGCATTGAGCGCAGCTCCGGGTCGAACAACCCGATCGCCTTCGCGATGACGCTCACGAACTGCTCCTTCGAGCTGCCACAACTCTCGTCCTTGACCGCACTCGGGTCAATCAGCGGGGACGGCGTGACGATCTTCGCCCACAGGCCAAAGTGGTGCATCAGCGACTTCGCTGTGATCTTCTCGACTTGGCTAAACGCTGTCTGCGCGAGGCGGAAGAAGCTGTCCGGGTGCGCGGCCACCACTGTCTCGACCGTTCGCGCTGGGATCTGGAAGACCGTGGTCCCGTCCGCCTCGGCAGTCGCAGACAGCTTGCCCCACACTTTCTGCACGAGCCCCGCGCACTCGCCGCGCCGCGACTGGTTGATGAGCGCGACCAGCAGCGCGAGAGACGACACGAAGCTCTCGCCTCGCCCGACCGCTTTGCTGAACTGCCGCCCGTCGTGCTCGCTGTGGATCGTCAGCGCCGCTTCTCCCGCGGCGACCAGCAGAATCGACCCGTCGTGCTTGCCCTTCGCGAAGATCGCGTCGCCCTTCGCGAACGTGAGGATCTGCAAGTCGCTGTAAGAACGCATGCATGCAACGATGTGAGCTGTTGATGGTGCATGTGACGCGCGCTGTTACGCCACGTACTTTGCGAGCGGCTCGACGAACTCGCCCTTCAGGAACGAGAACACCTGCGCAACGCACACGCACACACACACACGCACACACACCAATGAAGAAATGAGTCACACGCCATCAGCGCTTACACAGAACCACAGCGAGTCGCACCTTGGAGAGCGCGTCGTAGATGAGCTTGAGGTCCTCCGGGCGACACGTCTGCCGCAGGCTGCGCGGGAAGAAGAAGGGGTCGTGCTGGTCCAGGATCGCGTTCTCCTCCTTGCGGTCGCGCTCGAGCGCCTTGAGGTCCGTGAACGAGCGCGAGTGGCGCTTGCGCTTGGTCGTGGGCGACGTCGGCAGCGGCGGGAGGCGGCCAGACGACGGTGATAGCTTGCGCGGCCGCACCTGGCGTGACGCGATCCAGACGAAGAGCACGGAGATGGCGCCCACGAGCGCCGTGAACACTGCGAGGCCACCCACGAGGTAGTGGCGCTGCTGCGGCCCGAGCCCCGGCACCAGACGTGCGAGTGCTGTGTCCATGGCTGCAAGCGCCGCCGCCGCCTCGTGCGCCACAAAGAGCACGCGCCGCTCCAGCACGCGCACCACCTCCTCCATGCTGCAGACTCTTACTGGTAGATGCTGCCGCTTGGTGCCTTGAGAAGGTGCTGGTGCTTCGCGAGGTACTGTGCGCGCTGCGACGCGAGAGCGAGAATGGCGCATGAGCAGATCCGGTTGGTCATCTGGCTTCCCTCTCTAAATCGTTTGAATTCTCAGTTAACCATCACTCCTGGCAGCCATTCTTTTCTGACAAAAGAGTATACAGAAAGCAAGTGTATTGTGTTTTACAAAAAGTTTGAAGAATAATTGGAGGCAGAGTTTGGGCACACTGGAACACTAACGCTCTGCCGCTGACATTCTCTATGGCCCGTAGGTCAGCGGCTCAGCATCTTCATTGGAGTAGTGTCTTCCACTCCTATTCTCCAATACACATGGTTTCGCGTGTAAAACAGTGAAAGCAGAGAGTTAGGAGCTGAAATTAGGGTAATCGTGACACCAGGACACAAATCTAAAGTGGGTTATAATGTCAAGGTACATGACAAAGCACCCGATTTTAGGTCGGAAAGAAGTCAACATATTCTTTCCTCAACAAACATATTTTTGTATCCTTGTTCTCGTTTCTTGGCCAATCACTGTGCTCACTCTCGTCTCTTAGCCAATCTAAAATTTCGATAGTGTACTGTTTGAAAATAGTGTGAGAATACTATATTTTATTGTATTCTCATTCTATTCCGAACAGTACACTATGGAAATTGCCGATTGGCTGAGACGCAGCCAATGACAGTTATGCAAACAGATTCTGCTTCGTAATGATCAGAGCATACACATTACATAAACAATAATTGTATCATTGTTAATAGCATAACTCCAGCTTATATTTACAACTTTTTACGCCAGCTCGACGGTGCTGGTTGGAGAATGAGCCAAGGCGTTGGCGTCCTGTGCGCGATCCGAGCGTGAGCGGCAGGCGCCTTGGTGCGGAGGCATCAGGAGGAGGCAGCCAGGAGGAGGCAACTGTGGCACCTTGCCTTTCACGG
>JAASGA010000610.1:0-15572 GCA_023334105.1 Globisporangium nodosum
CTGTACACGTACAGATGGGGAGCGGATGGCAACTTCGATCTCGTCCATGTTGAGGTGGACGACGAAGGGAAGATCGTTCACCAGTTCCCGACACCGAAGTCGAAGCACGACGACGAAGGCAAGTTCGGATCCGAGCTGCACCTCGGCGTGCTTCTTTACGTATTCGAAGACCCTAACCAGGCAGGTCCTCGCAGTGACGACTCGCCAGTCAAGATATCTGGAGCGATGGAGTGGTCGGACTACGGTGCTGAAGTGCACGTCGTGGGGCTGAAGTACCACGACGGCTCTATCTGCATCCAAGAGCTGCAGCTAACTCGCGGAAACCCGGACATGGGATGGTCCTTGCGGTTCGGGACGGAGAAGTGGCAACCCGGCACGAAGTATCTCTTGCGGCCAGCGTTGCCAGCGTCCGGGGAGAGTGAACACGACAATGGATCCCCGATCGACACGCTGCGAGGTAGCTACACGCACTCTGGGTACAAGAAGGGGAAGCTCGTGAGTGTCCAAGGCGAGATTGTCGTGACGACGAAGACGCTGTTCACGATGGACCCGCACTGCCACTTTTCGACACTCGGGATCTCCGACGGCGGTCTGACCGTGACGTGCCACACTGGAGAATCACGGAACTTGGCGCTCGCTACCGTTGGGTTCACGACTGGCGTTCACTACTGGGAAGTGCGAGTGGATCAAGCGGAGTTCGGCAGCGTGTTCATCGGTGTGTGCGAGAAGGCTGGTCCTCCTGGCTCGCAAGCGGCGCTCTCGAGTCGGCTGAACCGGTGGCACGGCTGGGGGTTCGTCAACTTCCGCGCCACGTATCACAACAGCACGGAGCGGATCTACGGCGATCATTTCAACGCCGGCGACACGATCGGTGTGCGGCTGGACATGGAGCAAGGCAAGCTGTCGTTTTTCATGGACGGGATCAAGTTCGGCGAGCACATCGTGGCGGATCTGGGCGTCGCGTTTGAGAACATCAAGGGCGAGCGTGGGTCCAAGACGCTGTACCCGTGCATCGGCATGCGGAAGAGCGGCGATCGCGTTACCTTGAACGAGAAGTGGATCTCGATGCCCGGAGTCTCTCCTCGCCAGATCCTCACGGACGCCATGGATGTGAGTCGGTCGCTGCATGCATGGTACTTGGCGATTCACCGCGAGAAGGCGACAACAAGTTTGTCGAACGTGAGTCAGGTCGGCCACTCCGACAAGAGTAGTGCGTCCAGCTTGGTGCTTCCCGAGAGTCTCCTGCGTGAAAGCTGGGCAGACTGGAAGCGGTGGCGCGAGAATCGGTGGCAGCGATACCCGGTTCGACCGCGCGGCGTTCTCGTCGACTTTGACACGTCTCCGGCTTCGTGCATTCGCGTGAGCAAAGCGGCCGGGCTGGAAGCGCCGTTCCTCGCCGGCGATCGCGTTCGCATGTGCTCCAAGTGTGGTCGCGAGTTGAACCAGCCTGAGGAAGCTGTTATCCTCGGCGTGTACCGCGACCTGCTGTGGTACCGGACAGAGACTCAGGGCAATGAGGGTGCTGACGAAGGGCGAGCGTGGGGCTGGTATCTGGCACCATCTGAGCTGGTGGAGCTGCTTTTGATCAAGCGGAACGGCAAGGACATGACGCTTATCGAGAACAGCGCGATGGATATGTCGGGGCTGGACACTTCACCTGATACGACGCCTTTCGCTCCGAGATCGGAGCTGGAGAGAAGAGCACTGGAGGACTATTCTGCTTTCGTCGAACTTGCAACCCGAGCGCACTCGACCGCCTCGGACATGCAGCTCGTCGAGCGTTTGAACACGTATTGTGCTGCGATCGGCACTGACGTGACGAACTTGCGCGTCACGAGCGTGCTCGTTCACGATGAGGTCATCCGAGGTTCCAAGTCGCTCATCCAAGACGAGTATTTCTCAACGCCGGCACTGAAGCAGATCTCCGGGCCAGAGTTGCGCGCGCGGTGCAGTGTCTTGCGCGTGTTGAACAGCAAGATTCTTCGTGTACTGCCGATGATCAGCATCGAGTCGACAGACACGAACGCATCCAATGCGATCGAAGTCGCTGCGGATGCGTCTCCCGCGGCGTTGTCGTCGAGCCCGTCGAAGTACCTCTCGACGAGCCAGAAGCTCCGGTTGCTGCGGCGTCTTGTGTTCACGAGCACGAAGCGGACGTTCTGGGACGATGTGTTGCGAGCAACGACGACAAGCACCCCGCTTCCGTCGGACGAGTACGAAGATCCGCGAGAGATCCGTGTGATTCGCATCAACCGCATCCAAGCACAGGCGTCGAAGCTGAGCTTGCTCGCCCAGCCTGGCGACCGGCTCCGTCGATCGGTGTTTGGGCAACTGTATCGCGAGATGCGCACGTGGAACGACAGCTTCTTCCGCCGAGCGTATTGCGGCAAGGGCCATGGTGGACAGCGCCGTGCGTTCAAGGTGAAATTCCTGGGTGAGGGTGTGAACGACTATGGCGGTCCGTACCGCGCAGTGTTCGAGCAGATCGTGGACGAGCTGCAGATGGACAATGTGGAGCTGTCGAAGGGCGAGCAAGGGCTGCTGCCGCTGCTCGTGCCTTGCCCGAACCGGCGAAGCGGCACGGGCAGCAATCAAGACAAGTTCCTGCTCAACCCTTCGTGCGGAACGTCGGCGACGTCGAATGGCCCGATGGCGCTGGACCTGCACCGCTTCTTGGGCAAGCTTGTGGGAACTGCTGTGCGCCACGGGTTGCAGATGGGGCTCGACCTCCCGTCTCTCGTGTGGCGTCCGCTCTCGGGACTGGACGTGAGCCGAGCGCACTTGGAGAGTGTGGACGTTGTGACGACGAACAACTTGAGTCTCGTGGAGGAGTGCGACGAGAGCAACGCGGACGGCGTTCTGGAGCACCTGAGTTTCTCGACCCCGCTGAGCGACGGCACAGAGGCGCCGCTGTGTCCAAACGGCGAGAGTACCCCAGTTACGATGGAGAACCGCATGGAGTACGTGAAGCTGGTGGAGAAGAAGCGGCTGACCGAGAGCAGCCAGCAGCTGGCTGCGCTGAGAGAGGGGCTCGCGTCCGTGCTTCCGATGGAGCTGGCGCCGCTGTTCACGCCGCGCGAGCTCGAGGTGTTGATCTGCGGACACCGTGAGGTCGATGTGGACCTGCTTCGACAGTGCACCGAGTACAGCGAGGGGTGCGAAGAGTCGATGGCCCACGTGGAGCACTTCTGGGAGGTGTTGAAGGAGATGTCGAGCGAGGACCGCACATCGTTCTTGCGCTTCGTGTGGGCTCGCAGCCGCATGCCGAACTCGGCGAAGGACTTCCCGATGAACTTCAAGATCCAGTCTGCGCACGACCCCGGCGCGCGCGTCGACCCAGACACGTACCTGCCGCACGCGCAGACGTGCTTCTTCGCGCTGCGCCTGCCGACGTACTCGTCGAAGGAGATCTTGCGCGCGAAGCTGCTGTACGCGATCCAGAACTCGCCGAACATGGACGCGGATGTGCGGCTGCACAATGCGGAGGGCTGGGCGGACGCGTAGATGTGAGCTCGAGCAGGGGGATGCGGACGCGACATCGAAACGACGAGAGCGAGCAAGATGCTGTCTGAGCCGGACAGCAGAGCTGTGTTTGCATGTTTCATGATTTCTGTATGTGATAATACAAGGCGGAGCAACCCCACCGCAGCACAACACGTCGTCATGGTAGCCGCGTCACTTTTCAATGACGCCGAAGCTGAAGTGGCAATCTGAACTCGCTCCGAGCGTCGTCATGCGAACAGCTTGAAGCTCGTGCGCTCATCCTCCTCCTCCGTTGTCGTCGCGGCCAAAAACCGTTTTGCAGGACGAGGACGAGCCTGTTGGGCTGCTGTCTTCCGGCGACGCGCAAGGAGAGGCTGCTGCTGCTGCTGTTCGGTTGGTAAACGAGGGGAAGGATGCGCTTGGCGGTAGCTCGGGATACTGAGGACGGTGTCGACGACGACAAGCGAGTTGGAATTGCGAACCGAGCGGCGTGCAGCGCTGCGACGACCGGAGAGAAGAAGGACGTGAGAGCACCCACCAAACGGCAGCCATGGAGGTGGTGGTGGTGGTCGAGCGAGGAGGGACTTTGAGGGTCGACGACCAAGAGCGGCGGAACTTGGCGCGCCGGGATGGCAACTCGGCCGGTTTCTTGTGACGGACGACGAGATCACGGCCGAGCAGACGGCAGCAACAGCAGGGAGCCCGCGGGTAAGAACTGGCGCGCGCTCTCAAGAGCCCTCGACCTGACTTCCGTCTGTAGTTCAGGATCCGAATTGAAGTTGTGACTGGCGTGTTCAGAAAAAGGGCCGATTTGACACTGGCGTCGTCAATCGTGGCTCGGAAGAGGATCTTGGCGCGAATGCTACGCCGGACTTGCTCGCCGAACGGCTTCCGAGCAAGACGGTGGCGATTCCTTTAACGAATGCACCGCGAGCATTGCTGGTAGGAGAGAGAGAGGGAGAGAGAGCAGCTATGGAGATCAAGACACCTTGATCGAGATGAACGAACCCGAGTGACAACAACAATGCCATCAGGCAATCCGTTGACCAAGCAGGCAGCGGCTGGAACTCGAACCAGGTCGTCGAACCAGACGGAGATTGGTCTTGACAGCTCTTGTTTTGCATGTGGTCGGATGTCGGAGCATGCGAGGTGCTCTGCCGTCGAAAAGAAGGAGAAGCGAAGAAGGAGAAGGCCGAGGACACCGAGGACGCCGCACGCGAGCGAGAACATGGATGCTGGCTAGTGGAGCACAGGATGGCTTTCGCTGTTTGACTTGGAATTTGTATGCTCAAAATGCTGGTGGTGAAGAGGCCTGAGTGTACCGTGAACAGCGCTTTAATGTCCTCTATATTGTGTTAAACAGAGGTTTACCTCGTTTTTCCAATAGATAACTTGTACTTGTATTGTTTGTACCTCTGTAGCTCAGATCAGTCACAGATTCGCATTACAAGGGGGCAAAAACCGATTCGTATATGCCATAAACTGGAATCCACTTCAACTTCCTGTGCTGACGCGCTCTCTTTAGCAGCGCGTCACTTTCCGACTGAGCGCGCCCATTCCTCGAAATACTCGTTCTCATCTCGACCATTCCCCGCATTCCGCTTTCTCCTCGCGGCTGTTCTCGTAATTCTCGACAATCTTCACGCGACGTCAGCTCGTGCTCTTGCCTGAAATAGCTCGCACTCATTTCTGAACTTGCCGTCGCAAGCAAGCGTGAAGAAGCTCGTCCTCCTCCTCCTCCGCCGCCGCACAACACACCCTACAGCATGGAGATCGAGCTCAGCAGCGTGCTCCCGACCGACTGGCGCGACTGGGACGACGCGGCGCTCGACGCCATCGGCGGCCTCGACGTGGATCTCGGCGCCTTCGAGGATGACCTGGGCTTCGAGACGCTCGCGTCACCGCCGGACTCGCCCTGCTATGAGGCCCCTGCGCCAACGATGCTGGCGATGTCGCCGACGATGGCGGCTGAGCAGCAGCTCCAGCACCTGCACCTGCAGCAGCACCAACAGCAGCAGCACGCGCACTATTTCTACGCGCAGAGCGGACTGCGCGACGAGGACGAGGAGCTGCTCGCGCTCGCGGACGGCGAGGTGTTCATGTGCGAGCAGGAGCACGATGGCGTGCTCTCGGAGCACATGTTCAAGTGTGAAAGCTTCTCGGACCTGCATGGCAGCTTCGCAGTCAGTGGTGGTAGCAGCAGCGGCAACAACAGCACTTCGATGGCAGTAACGACGACGATGGATGCAACGTCAGCCAAGCGCAAGCGCTGCAACGCAGAGGCGGCGCAGCAACAGCGCGTGGTCAAGGAGGAGCCTGTGGCTGCCTCGGTGGGGTCCTCTGGCAAGAAGCTCAAGAGCGCGGCGCACCAGCAGCCGGCAAAGCTTGACGAGCAGGCCGAGCGCTTGTACCGGAGGCGCTACGACATCCTGCACGAGATCCTCGAGGCGTGGAACACGGGCGGGATCGAGGACATGGAGGAGATCGCGGACAGCGTGTACGACGACGACGTGACGCTCATCAGCCCGGACTACGCAGACGGTCTCTGCGGCGTGCATGCGATCATGAACCACTGGAACCTGCTGCTGGACGCGTTCCCGGACGGGATCATGGAGGAGTACGAGATCCAGCGCGAGGAGGGTGAGAAGCTCAAGGCGACGTGGGTGTTCAGCGGCACGCAGATCTTCCCGTTCTTCGGCGTCCAGCCGCGCCACGAGAAGATCTGCATCAGCGGCACGTCCTTCTTCTCGTTCAAGGGCGACAAGATCCGGCAGGTCGTGCTCTCGTGGAACTACCGCGACGCGCTCATGAAGCTCATGGGCGTGCCGCCCTCCAAGGCGTCCATGATTGGCGACTTTGCGACCTCCAGCTCCCTGTCGTCGTACGCGTCTGCAGTCGCACAAGTGGCTGCGTCCTTGCAGGCGCAGCGGTGAGACGCGAGTGCGAGTGAGTGGCGTTAGATGTAGGTTGTAGTAGACTATCTAAAAGAATATCTGATGACGAACGGTGACGAACGGTGTTCTTCTCTATGCGATGATGTCGGTGCTGGTGCTGCTCGAGGTCTTCTGCAGCAAGTAGACGCGGCCGGGGATCGCTTCGCCGCTCTCCTTCCGGACGCTGATGGCTTCTTCCAGCTGGATCGCGAAGCCCGTGGCGGCTGCGAGGTCGCCGATGTAGCGCTCCGAGTGCTGGAAGCGGCCCGAAGCAGCAAGCTTGACGCCGCTTTCGCTGTTGCTGGCGCTGGAGGCGAGCAGCTCGGTCGAGAACGCGAGCCAGCCCTGCACCTTGAGCTTCTTCGCGCACAAGTCGAAGATTGACTCGAGCGCGCCGACGTAGATCCACACGTCCGCTGAGATCACGAGGTCGAGCGACGCGTCCTCGCGCTTGCTCAAGAACGGACCAATGTCGTCGACTGCATGTCATCAGCACATGCACGAGTGTCAGGGCGACTGCGAGAAGCTAGTGCACAGAATACTTCGTAGCGTACTCTGCAGCTCGTCGTAGGAACCGGCGTCTCTCGTCTTCTCGATCATCAGAGGTGAGATGTCCACCTGACGACGACCGGCAGTCAGCAGAGACAAGCGGTAAGATAACTCTCTGTAGTGATGATCCCAGCCTGCAGACTTCGACACGCACCCCAACGATGTGCGCGACGAACGGCCGCAGCAAGCGACCGCACAACCCCGTCCCGCAGCCGACATCCGCCACTCTCCACGTCACCGGCGTCACCGGCGCTGCTTCAGAAGTATCAGTGCCACGATCGGCGAAGACGGAGCGCTCTACTCGCTTCAGGGCGTCGACGAGCAACCAAGGCACGCGGTATTCGAGGTGCGTCACAAGCTTCTCCTCGAACGTCTCGGCGAGTTCGTCGAAGACTTCTTTCACGTACTCAGGCGCTGCGGTGGTCGCTGCGCCACGCAGAGTCGCGAGTGAATGCACTGCGCGCACGTGGTGCGGGGACGACGCGATGATTGCATCGTAGCCAGCGACGACAGCTTGCGGCTCTTCGCGGTAGTACACCGATCTACAGAGCAGTGTTAGCGTTGGTGAAGAACCCGGACGACAGTACGGATGAAGCTGCTCAGCTCGTACCGGAGGACAGTGTGTGCGACCGAGTCGTTGTCGTCGACAGCGACGACCTGGAGCATGAAGTGCACCGCAAAGTACGTCTCCCCTATACCCACAGACCAGCTCGATACCCGATCAGCTTCGTCCACAGCACACAAGCCAGGCAACGCAACTAACCGCGTACCCATCATCTGCAGGATCACCGCGAGGTTGAAGTTCGCCTTCGGACACGCAGGGCTCTCGAGCAAGACGTGCACGAACAGTTGAGCGGCAGCGAGGAACTCGCCGCGCTCGAAGAGCGACGAAGCCTCGTCACGCATCTCTGCGAGCTTGTCTTCCGAGGGCCTTTGCCCCGGAGCGCGCAGTCTGTGCGCCAGCGCATCATCTCTCGTGCTCCGAAGCAGCTCGGCGACTATCGATGCCAGAACAGAGGCGCGTTTGTTAGTTCGGATGAGGAAGGAGCTTGCCGACATCAAAGCTATGCGATCGATCAGGTTACCGTCATCCGGGAGCTGCGACTGCTCCACTTTCTCCAGCGTTGCGTTCACAACGACGCACGCCGGCAGCGTCGCGACAGCAAAGTGCTTGCACAGGTCGCGAAACGTGCTGCGAACCAGTGCCACGTGCGATTCTCGCGAGTCAACCTCCACTTCGTATCTCGACTTCATCGCAAGCGGCAAGTTCCACGCACTCGTTCGCGACCGCGATCTCCAGTTCTTCAGTGTCGACGGGTTGAGCGTCAATCGGAGGCTGCAGGTGCTGGCGCAACACTGCAACCCGAGCTCGACCGCCTCCAGCACCTCCGACACGAATCGGACCAGCACGAGTCCGGAGCTGCGCGAGCGCAGGCTGCTCCGCCGGCGCCGCCCAGTCGCTCGTGAAGAACAGGAGAGCGAGCGCATTCGGAGCTGCTGCTGCTGGTGACGACGGCTGCGCCAGCGCGTCACGCAGGACGCGGAGTGCAGCAGCACTCATAGCTGCTGTCGTGGTGATGCCTTTCACGATATCGTATTTAGTCGAGTGGTGACATTTCTCGTCACCTAAAACTTCGCTTTATCTTCGTAAAACTTCACTTTTGCGTAAAACTTCGTTTCATATAGTAAAACGTCGTTCTGGCCTCGTAAAACTGGGTGTCACTCCCTCAATTTACTTGGTGGCTCTGAGCGGGCCAGCAGGGAGAGTGCGAGCGCCGAGCCTGAGCAGGAAGCAAGCAAGCGAGCAGCAGCAGCAGATATGGGCGCCAGCAACTCGACTCCGAGCAGCAGCAGCCGCCGCCGCAGCAGCGTCGCCGTCCCGCCGGTGCTCGCGACCAGCGCCGCGGTGCCGGTGCGTGCACCCTTTGCCACCTTGGCGAGCAGCTCGAAAGGGACGAAATTGACTGGCTAACGTGCACTGGCGCTACGCGCGACTCGCTTCATGGTATCGGGGCGACAGGAGGACACGTTCGAGCTCACGGGCGAGACCATGTCGTACATGGACCAGGTGGCGGAGATCGAGCGCGAGCGCAGCCGGCTTCCGAACCCGGGGCTCTACGAGAACGCCACGAACGAGCTCAAGGGTCCTGTGTCGCCCGACGCCTTCGACGGCTTCCGCTTCGACTTCACGCGCATCCTGGGCCAGAAGTTCTCGACGTCGCACACGTTCCTGCTCGGCTCGCCCATGATCCCCGGCGGGCTCTACCAGTTCGGCGCGAACGTCGTGGCGGGTGACGCCATGGACCCGTCCACGTTCCTCATGAGCAAGCTCTCGCCGGACGGCTACCTCGACGCGCGCTGGAACCAGCGCCTGACGAGCAAGTGGAAGATGCGCGTCAAGTCGCAGCTCAAGGCCGAGGAGCACGCGAGCCAGGTGCTCGCGGACTTTGACTACGCCGGCGAGGACTTCACGTGGAACATGAAGATCTCGAACGGCCCGCTGCTCGGCGTGTCATACTTCCAGAGCATCACGCAGCACGTCGCGCTCGGCGGTGAGGGTTACTACCACGGCAAGCACCGCAAGGTCATCGCGGCGTACTGCGCCAAGTACTCGTCGCCGGTGTGGGCGGGCACGGCCACGCTCGGCGCCATGGGCACGCTGCAGCTGCAGTACCTGCGCAAGGTGGGCAACCGCATGCGCTACGGCACGGAGATGGTGTACAACCACGCGTCGGGCGAGTCGCAGACGACCGTGGGCGTCGAGGTCGACCTCAACCAGACGCACGTCGTGTCGAGCATCGACCAGACGGGCCGAGTAGCCACGAGCGTCGAGACGCGCGTGCTGCCCAACTTCATGCTCACGCTGTCTGCAGAAGCCTTCCCGGCGAAGGACGACTTCAAGTTCGGCTACGGCGCGCAGATCACCTTTTAGAGACCCGGCAGCGGCGACGGCGGCGGCAGGCAGCGGCAGGCAGCGACGGCGATGCACGCACGCAGCAGCGAGACCTAAGCACGAGAGAGAGAGAGAGAGAGAGAGAGAGAGAGAGAGAAAGCGTTTGTTTCTTGCTGGGACCTCTCTTCGACTTGGGTTGCGTGGCTGTCTTCCTGGTAGTGTGGTGGGCTCTAGCTGGCGCTGGTTCCCACTCAGAACGGCCACTCGGCCGCAGGCTTCGCGCTGCCGCTGCTGCGGTTGTTGCTGGAGTACCCGCCGTTGCTGTTGCCGCCCGAAGACCCCGAGCCGCCAGCTCCCTCGACGTTCCTGCACATCAACAGCAAGTGAGTTGTTGCGTCTCCTCTCACCTCACAGCACTCAACGAGAGACGCACAGCGGTCCCTCGAGCACCGAGTGGAAGCCGAAGAGACGAGGCAGCGAGTAGATCAGCAGCTCCTGCGGCACACAGACAACCCGTCATAACCTGGTGCGTGGGCTCTCTCTCGTAGACTCAGCATCTCCGAGTACGACTCCCAGTTCGCACCTTCAGAGTGCGCGCCTCGCCCGCGTTGAGCGCCGCGGCGGCCTGGATCTCGCCCGCGAACTTGAACACGACCGCCGGGAGCCCGTCGGCGCCGGACGTGCGCGAGACGCTGAGCACGCGCTTGGTCTTGTCGTCCTCGCCGGCGTTCATGTTGGGCGAGTGCGTGAGCGAGATGTCCGACATGCGCGCGTCGAGCAGCTCAAGCAGCAGTCCGATCTCCGACGGACTCAGCGAGAAGAACTGCGAGGGGGGGGCGAGCAAGTCGGGTCGGTTGATCAGTTCACGTCAGTCGCTCTCATGCTGCGTACTGGAAGTCACCCACCGCCTTGTTCTGGTAGTTGTAGCCGCTGTTGGTCGCCTTCGCCCACGACAGCATGATCGAGCCCTGCATTCTCCACACAAGCCAAGTTCTCTGTCAGCACCATATCAACGGCGTCTACTGTCACCAGCAGCAGCTCGAGGGCTCGCACCGCGCGCTTGGTCTTCAGGTAGCTCCCGCTCGGCGCGTTCGTGTACTGCGGCGGACTCGGTGACACCTGCGCGAACACGGACGTCAGTATGACGCAAGCAGACCTCGCGCTGCTGGAGCACAAAGCACGCGAGGACCCACCTGGAAGGCCGAGTCGCTGCCGTACGTCGTGAAGTTCGGGAACACGCGGCCGCCAGCTGCGTCGGGAGGAGGCAGGTCGGAGTGCGAACTTAGCGGCCAAATAAGCACCCAAGTACGCAGCAGAACGACGCACTGGAGAACGTGGCGGCGGCGACGCGCGGGGCGGAGACGCGCTGGACGCGCTGGAGCACGCGCAGAGCCATCGGAGATGATAACAGCGAGTGGAGTGATTCGAAGTGAGCTTGCAGCGAATTGTTTTGTCTTTCCGAGTCACTTGCTGCTGTGAAGGCGTTGCTCACAGTACACAAACCTGTGTGCGATACATAGTATCATCGAAACGACGCGAGCTGCAGAGTGAGGAAGAGCGACGTACGAGGCTCCCACCGAGATGGCATTTCTGTGCTGCAGCGCCGGCGAGTTGGTCAAGACGTTCGAGCTGAACGCGGAGGAGGTCCAGCTGCGCTGCACCACGGGCTCGCTCAGCGCCGAAGTCACGTGCGCGCGATACAACCACAACGGTGAAGACGTGCATGGATCGGAGGTCTGTGCTGCTGCTACTATTGCTGATATAACCCCCGATCTTCGCTGCAGGAAAGATCCTCGCGAGCTGCAGCATCGACGGCGGCATCTGCCTCGACGTGGCGGCCTCCGGAGAGCTACTCTCGCGCTTCTTCGCGCCGACCAAGTCGGGCTGCCAGCGAGTGCGTTCTTGCTGCTGTTAATTGCATCGGTGACGATACATGCGGAAGCGGAGACTGGGCTCACGCTGCGGATCGATGATCGGTTCCGTGCTTGCAGCGACTCAACTCGGTGTACTTCAGCAGCGGCTCGCGGTTCCTAGCGTCGGGAGGGCATGACGGCTGCGTCCAGGTGCACTCGGCGACAGCGCGACAACGACACGACAGTCGCGTTCAGCTGATCCACTATACACACATTGCTTCGCAGATCTGGGACCTCAAGACGCAGGAGGTGACGCAGACGTACAACATCAGCGCGAGCGCCGTTACCTCCGTTGCCTTCTGCGGATACAAGGACGAGCACATCGTCGCGGGCAGCGAGAGGTGCGCGAGTCGCCTCTGCAGTTCGTCGTAGGTGATGCGTCGACCTTGTGCAGACTGCCAACACCAACCACCGCTGTGTTCTCCGATCCCCACAGTGGCGCGATCTCGGTCTGTGATGTTCGCTCAGCCGACACGGCAGGGTTCCTAGCGGCCGACCCGAAGTATGGTGTACGTTGGACGACAACACAAGCTGTTCGGCGCTCAGATGGCATCTCGGATCCTTCAGCTTGGTGATGCGACTCTGTCTGTCGCGCGATGCCTCCAGGTCTACAAGGTGGCTGCAATCCAGAACTCCCCGCATCCGTACACACGTCACACACTCGGAGCGACCTACGGAGACGGCTCCGTGCGTATGTGGGATCTCAACACTGGGCGGCTCACGTCCGAGTTCGTTCGGCATCACGACGCCGCCGCGACTTCGCTCGCGATCTCTCCAGTGAGCAAAGTGCTGCTGGCGACCGGCGGACTCGACGGCCGCGTCTGCTTCTTCGACACTGTTCAGGGGAAGTATGTCACTGCTGATGAGCGCATGCCGGTGACTCTATTGTCCTGGCAGCGAACACTAGCTGACAGACTCGTGCTTGACATTAATGCGGACGCATTCTCCAGAGAGCTGCGAGCGCTGGAGTTCGATCACCCGGTGTCCGCGCTGGCGCTCTGTGCGGACGGAAAGACGCTCGCAGTGGGCACCACGACCGGCGAGATCCTCATCTACGACCTTCGAGGCGTCATCACGCCACTCTACTCAACACGCGCGCACGAGAACGCTGGGGTCAACTCGCTCCACTTTGCCATGCCAAGCGCCGAACCCTCAGCCGCTCCGGTGCTCCCGCAAGGTGTTCCCGTCATCTCACGAGAGCAGCAGCACCGCCTGTCAACTGGAGCGTCGTCGCCTCCGCCGTCTCCCAGTAAACCGAGTGGCGAGACGCTGCAGCAGATCGCGACACGAAAGCTCGAGGCACTCGGAATGGGGAGTGCATTTGCGTCTCCTCCGCAGTCACCGACAACAACAGACTATCTGAGAGCTTCGTCAGCGGGGCAGTTGATGGTGTCCTCTCAACTTCAGATGAACGACCAAGCTCCGTCACGTCGTGAACACACGACAGCAAGTCCGAAAGCAGCCAACCACGCTCCCGCAGACGAACAAGGTGTTCGGCCAGCCACCCCAGAACCCTCTCTGCTCTCACGCTTCCCACCGACACGACCAGGATCGAGTCCAGCATCGCCACTTGGAACGGCAGCGCCAGAACCCAGTGAACAGTTTGCACCGACAACGTCTCCGACCAACTCTGACAATGCAGCGAGACAGCAATGGCACCAAGAGTGTCGAGAGAACCGTAGCATCCAAGAGCGAATCCGGTTTGTCCGTCACGAGCTCGAGGTGCAGCACCGCACGACGCTCGACAGTGTGTCGGAGGTTCTCGAAGATCTCTTGAGCATCTACGAAGCCTTGCTGACGGAGAACGCCAAGCTGCGATTCGAGAACGAGACGCTCCGAGCTAGTGGCGGTGGTAGATCTAGTGGAGGATGAAGGAGCAGCTGAAGTCTGAAGCATCCCACAAGACCGACCAAGCGCTCATCTCTCTCTCTCTCTCTCTCTCTCTCTCTCTGCGTTACATCACACTCACTCTCACACACGGCTCAAGCCTTTCGTATGGACACGGTTCACAGCACAGTGTGCAGGATGACACGAGATGCAACAACGATCGTCAGAACTCACAGATCGATTGACAGGCAGAGCACACTCTTCGCTCGTGTGCTCGTTCACGGACTCAACTCACGAACTCTCACTGTGCAACAAACAACACTGAACGAAAGGAAGGCGACTGCACGAGCCCACTCGCCTCGCCTCCCGCACTTCTCCACTCGCACTGTTGCCATCTTCCCTCGTGCCTCCACGAGACTTCAGTCGTCTCTCCGTGGTTGTAGCAGACAGGAAGCAGCAGCAAAGAAGGCAACCGTGCACAGCAACGACTAGGTCTTCACTTGCGACGCGCTACTGGTGGCGCAAGTAGTTCGTGGTCGTCGCACCGCCATTCCCGCCGCTGTTAGTGTTGCCGCCATTGGCGCTCGTCGCCGTCGCCATAGTCGTCGTCGATGTTGATGCCGCCTGCTGCTTGTTCTTCTGGCAGCCACTCGCGTTGAGACGACGCCCAGGCATGTCAGGGTCGCACTTGGATGGCGAAGCTGAGTCGACGGGGGAAGAAGGCGCGGTGCCAGAGTTCGTGGCTGTCGTGACCGCAGTCATCGTCGGCGTGGACCCGTTCGTGTTCGTGGTGGTGGTGGTGGTGCTGGCCGTGGTGGCGCCGTTGACCGTGTCACCTTTGGTGTTGATCGTGTTGCTGTTGTTGTTGATGCTGTTGGTGTTGCTGTTGCTGCTGTTGTTGATCATGTTGGTGTTGACGTTGTTGTTGACCGTGTTCTGGTTGTTGACCGCGTTGGTGTTCACGTTGTTGGTATTCACGTTGTTGGTGTTCACGTTGTTGGTGTTGGTGTTGACCGTGTTCTGGTTGTTGACATTGTTGTTGTTGCTCACGCCGTTGCTGAAGGTGTTGACAAGGCTGCTGACAATGTTGTCGATGTTGGTGTTGGTGTTCGTGGTGCCGGTGTTGGTGTTCGTAGTGCCGGTGTTGGTGTTGATGAAGGTGGGGATGCCGCCGGAGGACGGAACACTCGGAGCACTGACGCCGCTATTGCCTCCAGACGACGACGGGTTGTTGATACCGGAGACGCCGGCGATGGCGGCGTACGGCGAGAACCCGAGCGTGTTCTTCTCTGCCTGCATGATCCCCGTGCGCACGTTGTTGATGCCACCACCACCGGTGGCGCCGAGACTGCCGAGACTGCCGAGACCGCCGTGGCCCAGCATGCCGAAGGTCATCTGCTCGGCTTGGACGGCGTTGTTGCAAGAGGCGCCGATCACTGCGGCGACAGCAACGTAGAATAGACATGGCTTGGAGAGCATGATGCGGAGGATGAGACTTGAAGGTGGCTTGAGACGTCGGCGCTCGTTGGCTTGACGAAGCTCCTGCTTGTGCTCGTGCTTGTCGTGGAGACCGGAAATCGGGGAGTGAGCCGAGAGCGCGAGTCGGAAGCGCGCGTCGTGCACAACGCGTTCCTCTGCAAGGCGTGTGCTGCTAAGGCGAAGTCTTCGAAACAGGCTCCGCCAAGGCTCCACCACGAACACCACCCACACCACGCAAGGTCGACGCAGCACCACTCGCTGGCGCGAAGGGAGAAGCGCGATCGGCGTGGAGCGCACCAACTGTCCCGCTGTTGTATGGATCAATCCTCATCCCGAGCGAGTGTCTGCCTCCATCTCGTTTTGCCTTCAGCGGCGACTGTGAGCACGCACCCACGTACACAGTTCTAGCACACACCTCCAATACTACCAGATAGATAGATAGATAGATAGATAGATAGATAGATAGAGAGAGAGAGAGAGAGAGAGAGAGAGAGA
>JAASGA010000611.1:0-15569 GCA_023334105.1 Globisporangium nodosum
CACGCGCCGTCGTGTTCAAACTGTGCGAGCTGCAGGGGCGAGAAGTCGTACGCCACGCCTCGCGCTGCGTCCAGCAACCCGGCGATCACAGCGATCGTGTCGGCGACGCGCTTGTTGCGCAGCAGACTCGCGACGATCGCGTTGGTGGAGGGATCGATGACGTGCAAATTGGCTCTGCCGTCTCAGTCATCGCCACCGGGGTGTCCGTCGCCACTACCACCAACAGCGTCCCGCGAAGATCCACTTCGGTGTTCGACAGTGAACAACTCAGGAGCAGATTCCGCCTGACGAACGTGCAGACAGCGAACGCGTCTTCGAGCACCGTGACAACCGTCTTGTACGTGAAGCGCAGCTGGTTGCTCGCGCACTCGGGCACGCCGCCAAGTCGAACTCCGCGAGCGCGCGTCGCCGCCGTCCAGAGGCACCTCCCAGCCACGCGTCCGCGATCTCGGAGGCAAGCGCGAGTGTCGCTTGAAAGTCCGAGGAGCCCACCGCATGTAGCTGCTCGCATCGCTGGAGTTGTGTGTGCGCTGCGCAAGGCGGTGGAGGAGACGAACGTTCTTGTTTTGCAAAGCGGAAGCGCTCGCTGTCCCTATCGGCGTGGGCCACTGCTGAGGAGCGAATGGAGTCGGGCAGCATGCTCTCGCGAGTTTGTGTTCGTGCGTGCCTCACGAAGGTACCACAGAAGTTGCATGCTTGCTTGCTGTGTCCCTGGAATCCTAGGTACGTGCTGTCCGCGTCCGCAGTTTGCATCGTCGAGATCAGAACGCCCTCGTCCTCTTCTGCAGCTCAGCAAAGTTCCCCTGGAACTCATCAGAACGAAGGCTGACAAAGATGCCGCTGCCGTGCAGGTCGTACTGGCGGGCAACGGCGCCGCTGACGACAGGCGTCACCGCATCAAACGGACACGACACGCCTCACGCAGACCTCACAGCGAAAGGAGGGATTTGTGCTCGCGTAGCGCGCCTTTCCTGTGAAGAATGTGGATCAAGATCGACACGTGACCACACCGGGGTTCGCAACGTCGGAGCTCGCTCGCTGCGTGCAGGCAAACAGGCGAGGTCTCTCGTGCCGTTTGCTGTTCAGCCTGTTAACCTAAGGCGGATGCTCCTCGATAACCGTATCTTCAGACGGCCAAACACACAGTCACGAGGTGAGAACCTGAGAGGATCGCTTACTGCTGCATAATGCTGCACGGGTCGGCGGCAAGGCGGGCAGCGATCGATCGCGCCGTGCAGCAGCAAACCGGTCTGAGTCACAGCCTCTGTCGAACACTCGAGCCGCAGAGCAGCCAGCCAGCCGCATCGCTTGCGCTCGAAGTGTCGCCTGCTTGTGCGGAGTGCTGCATCTGATACATTCCCCACGTCATGTCGAGGCGCAGGTCCCTGAGATGCGGAGTGCTGACCCATTGCGAGGCTCGCGCACATCCGGAGTACGCAGTGCACCTCGGCTGGTACTATCGGCTTACCTGCAGCCAGCTTTTGAACTGCTCGCTCGAGCAGTAGCTCGAACCGCGCCAGTTCTCCCGCCCCCACGCACACGACGACAAGATTACCTCGACCCTGCCAGTCTGATACGCTCGGCGCCACGTTTCTCGTCCCGCGGCTTCAAAGCTCGTTGAGAGTCCAACTCACACTCAGACCAGGAAGAGGAACGAATGGCGATCAGAATGCAGTCCCGCGCGACGCGACGAAGCCTCGTTCGTTGCGCCACGAGGCTGTCTGTCGTGACTGACTGTTGTCGAAGGTGGTGGACAGACGGATGGCTGGCGTGCCTTGCGACCCGCTTGCCTGCGAACGCAGCTCTCCTACTTGGTCCCTCCTCCTCCCTCCCTCGCTCTCTGCTCTCTCTGGCGCTGCTGCAGGTGGGCGCTCACTCCCTCGCTCACTTGCGAACGTTATATAGCTCATGCCGTGAAATCTGTGCGTGCGAGGCACAACAGCACAAGACTCGCTCGCTGGAGGAGATTCGGCTGTCCCGCGACGAGTTTCGTTTACACACCCGAAGTGATCGCATCCGTTCGCCCCGATCTTCGTGGTGGCACCCCGAACATACACGGCCACCAGGCTGTCCACCAGTGCGCGCACATACTGATCGGAGCCTTCTAACTCGCGGGTTTGGCAGCATTGAGAGGTCGTCTGACCGAGGATTCTAGGCTGGCTTCGCTGATCCACGCGCTTGGCTCTCGCTGAGGATTCGAGTCCCGTTCGTGGGTACCTTCGGCCGGTCGGTGGTGGCAACCATCCTCAACCCACTAACTGGCGCAAGCACCCTTCTAAGTCGAAGGCGCTTGCGGACGCTGCAGCTGCTGGTGCTGCGCTGGAAGGCGGGTCGTCGATATCGCAAGACAGCAGGAGCATGTGAGTTGCGCAGCGCCAACAAGTTTGGGGAGCCGGAGATCTCCAGTTCTCAAGGCTATTTTCCAGTCGAAAACAGGCTCAAGGACTGGGACAGTGGACTGCAAGTCGTCTCAGTTGTTACTCACGCCCATGCGTGTCGGCAGCGGGCGCTGCGAAAGAAACTCGCGCAGGATGGGGACCGAGTTCGTGTGCGTGTGTGTGCGCTCGCATAGGTCAACACCGCACGCGATACTCGGGCGACAAAGCGAAGACCGTGAGAGAGGAACTGGTTCCACGTGTGTAAGGAATCCTCGTGTGAGCGCGAAGCTCGTCTGCTGTCGGGAAGTTGGCGTGCCTGTGGAAAGCGTGAGTCGAATAATTCGAGACCAGGGTGGCGATGGCGGTGTGCAGCAGCAGACAGGAGCGAGGGACAGCACCGGCGCGCACGTGTGTGGAGGGCAACGAGTTGAGTCTCTTGTGCGAGGGCGGCAGCTTGGCAGGAAGATGCCGGAGTCGCTTCCGAATGGCGTTCGTGTTTGTCGTGTCGACTGAAGATTAGTGTGTGTTGTTCCTACGGTACGCGGTACACAAAATAAGGGAAAAGTTCGAACTATTCAATTTGTGTTTTGAATTTCGGTACATACAAACGAAGGGTCACTACAAAAGGCGATTCTATTCGAAAATAAGCAAAAAACTTTTGGCAACATGACAACGGGTTGATTCAACTTGCTACTGTACGTACGAAAAATATGAGCAGCAGACGTGACGGTAGAAAAAGCTCCAAGGGTATTCACTGCTTGTCTTGGTGTCCTGTAGAATTTGCTATCTCTCCTCCATGCTGGAGCTACATGTATCGTTTTTGACCTCTCGTGGCACGTAGCGCTTCAAGCGGCGCAAAGTAATCTCGACCACGGCAAAGCAAGCAAAACCAAGGCACTTGGAGTGCAAATCGGCGTCAATCCCGTCGGCCTGTTTCTGGACGATATGAAATAAAAAGACCAAAACCCTAACCATTCAATAAGTTAAAATTCAGGTTCATATTTACTTTGTAAACTCCATTATTCCAAATCAACCTTCAATTTTCACAAATTTAATCTTTTGACCAGCAAATTTTGTAAAAAACGCCTCACACTGCGTCCAATGCCACGCTTGCCTTGCCTGGTTATCCTGCCTGCCTGCCTGCCTGCCACGCTTGCAGCAAGCAAACGCGTGCAGTGTACAGTGTTCGCTCCCTCCGTCCTTCGCGCCACCTCCCTTCCTCCAAGGTCTCCAGCACGCACAGAAGACTCGCGAGTTCCCTCGGGTGACTTAAAACATGTGATCTCTCCCTCGCTCGCTCTCACTCTTGGGTCGCTCCCTCTGCTGGCCTTCGCTCGCCGTCGGCCAGGGATTCTACGCTCTCTCCTCTCTCTCGTCTCTCTGCTTGTGTCGCGTCCACCAACAAGCAATCGCCCATGGTCTCCGCTCTCTCTACGAACACAGCGGGCGTGGCGAAAAGCTCGTCCGCCACCGGCTGTCGTTCCCTCGTGTCAAGAAACTCGTCTCTGCACTTGCCGCCGCCGGTCTCTACGCGCGGTCGACCGAGTCACCGACCACCGATCCATCACTGCATCACTCGCTCGCTCGCTCGCTCGCTCGCTGCTGCACTGCTGTGGCGCACCTCCTGCTGCTTCGCCGTCGCAGTCGCCACCTCAGCACCTGCAGCTCTCAACAGCCGCAGCAGCGCTCGAGGAGGGATCGACGCGCCAGAGCCACTTTCGCAAGGGCTCCGCAGCAGCGACCAGCAGTGGAAGAGAGCGAGAGACCTCCGCCTCGTGAGACCTCCTCCGTCACGTGAGACCTCCTCCGTCACGTGCCGCTGCCCACCTCTTGGGCTCACTTGGTCACGCGCGACTTGCGAGCACGCGCAACAGGACCGGGTGCCTCGCATCGCAGTCACCACCACACGCGCAGACCAACCTCTCGGCTTGGCCGTCGACGCCGACCGAAGAGCCTCAGCGAGTGCCGCAGCGAGACGCCGCGACAACAGCAGCAAACTGCTGACTGGCGAGCTGCTGACTGTAGCGATAGAGCGTGGTCCCCGTCACAGGCCGACATATCTGCTCCCCTCAGTGAGTGGCGCAAATGCAGCTGCGCGAGTCGCCGCCGCAGTCTCCGCGAGGCAGTCGCCGCCGCCGTCCCTGGTCCAAGACTTCCGCAGCTCCCACCACCACCTCACCAGATCCTCCAGACGCAGCCGCGAGGTCAGCATCGTCTCCGCTCGCAGCGTCCGTGTCGGGGCTCTCGTTCTCCTCTGGAACTGTCGCGAAGCTGAGGCCAAGCGGAGCCGCTAAGGAGGTGGACCCTGGCAGTCCCCACTACTCGACGAGACGGATGCCGTCACCCACACCATCGGCAGAGGAGATTTCGGCTTCAGCTTTGAGCCGCGAGCTCGCGTCAGACTACCGTGGCAAGTGCCTGTACCAGTCTCGCAAGTGCGAGAACGAGCGTGCGCTCAAGCGCAATGGCAAGGCACACAACCTCTGCGACGAGCACCGCACCAAGCAGAACCAGCACCAGCGCAAGTTCGATGCCAAGAAGTTCTCGCGCAAGCGCCACGAGGACAGCGATGAAGAAGCCGGGGCGGAGAAAGCAGATGATGGCAACGACCGTGACGGCGTCGACGCTGGCAAACGCAAGGAGGAGAGCGCCGCACCACCAGCGCGATCAGCTGGAAAGAGGAAAGGGCCGCTGCGGGAAGCATCAGCAGAGCCACCACAGCGCAAGATCCGGCGCTTCGACGGTGCCAAGCATGCTAGTCGGCGCCAGAGCAGCAAGTCCACAGACGATGTTCCAGTCAGATCCGGCGCGAGTACCTCTCTTGAAGGGCTTGCGCGACTGCTGCAACCGCCGTACACCTCCGAGCCACCTGCAGATCCCGTGAGTCAGGAGCGTCGTTCTCACGCGGACTTCCAGGATCCGCAAGCTCGTGCTCGCGTCCTTTACCCGCAACAGCAGCAGCACCACCACCACCAGAGTCCTCGCGAGCACGAGGAACAGTCCACACGTCCGTTCGTTCACCCAGATCTTGGGACTTCACCTCGGGTCGGTGCTCGAAGAGGCTATGCGGGTCCACCTTCCGCGCCGCTGCTTCCTCTCGCTGCGATCATCGGTCCGACGCCAGGCTCGAGGATATCGCCGACTCGCCACCATCCGCAAGGGTTCTCGCCTCCAGAGCAACGTCACCATCATTTCCAGGCAGTTGGTGCGGAGGTTCATGACCCCCGCTCTGCGCTGCCAGACAGACGCATACAGTACGGCCCGCAGTCGTATCAGCATCTCCCTCACCACCAGCAGCAGCAGCAGCAGCACCAACACCAGCTTCAGCACCAGCACCAACAGCAGCACCAACAGCAGCATCAACACCAGTTCCAGCACCAACAACAGCAACAGCAACAAGAAATGGCACGGGGACAACCAGCTTACTCTCGTTACGGTGCGCCGACAAACAGGTCGCTGCCACCAGCGAAGTACACAAACTCAGAGCTGATCGCAGCGAGTATCCTGGCGCCTGGTGTGACTCCGGTGCCACGGCAGCAGCAGTTCGCGAGCAGCTCCGAGCGTGGAGGAAGGAGCCAGTCTCAGCGGCCGCACACATCAGTGTCACCGCGCGGCGTCCCCGTCATGCATCCGTCCGCGTACGCGATCAGTCCGCACCACACTCGGCTCCAGGCACCTTCAGGCTACGCGCACCCAGACAAGCAGCAGCATGAGTTCTTCAACCACTCATTGCAGTCGGAAGCATCAGTACGAGGAATTAACCGCGACGAGGAGCAGTCAGCGCACAGCGAGTGGTATCACGCACGAGCGCAGTACTCGGCTTCTCCGCAGCCACAAGTACCTGCACCAGCGCTGATGTATCAGCCATCGGGGCCATCGCGCATCCTGCCACCGCTGTCCACTCATTCGACTGGAGTTCAGCGAGCGCTGCCGTCGCCGAGTCTCATCGATCCTCACCGAAGTCTACCGCCGCAGCACCACCAGATTCCTCCTCATCCTCCGGTGCAGCCACGACCACACCATGCTCCCCAGCAACCACCGTTCACTCCGACGGCGCCTGTGCTCCCATCGCTCGCTCCTCTGTTGCCACGGAACCCGTCGAGCCAACCACCTCGGCACTTCTCGACTCCGACATCGTCCATGTGAGGCTTCAGTGGTGCGATCGATCGTGTGGTCGTCAGTAGACGTAGACAGTAGATAGTAGAGCCCGAAGCTCCCCACGCGCATACCAACAAGCCAGCAAGACACCTACAAACTCTTGGCAACTTCGATTCGTTGCACTGCAGTACTAACAGCGTTCTCGCACCACAGCAGCCTCAGACCGCGCAGCGCTTGCTCGTTCGACGAACTCACAGCAGTCTCCCAATCCCAGTTTTCTTCCTGAACACGAGCTCGTCCTTGAGCGCGCACGCGTCAGTCTTCACGGTGAACGAGCGCGAGTCGATCGCGACGAACTCCTTCTTGCCGCTGTTGTACTTGAAGAACTGCCCGATGGCGTCGCACGTGAGCTGCTGCGGACATTTAGGCGTGGCGGCGAACAGCCTCGAGACCTCTTCTCGGTCAGCGTGGTGCTCGTACAGCGCTCGAAACTTGAGATCCTTTGTGCTCTTGAGCAGCACGATGAAGTTGTCGCATGAAGAGAGCGCGAGTGCCGCCAGCGCTGCGTTTCGGTCCTTCTCCATCGAGCCGCCCGCGAGCAGAGTGAACTCGAGCGCGTTCTGAACCAGCTTCTTGTTCGAGGGCTTCTTCGCGGCCTTGGCATGCGCTGCTGTAGCTGTTGCTGTTGCTGGTGCGCTCGAGTCCGTCTCGCTACTCGCCTGTCCAACCAGCGTCGACTTGATTCGCTGGAGTTGCACCTTCTTCTTCAGTTGCTGCTGCTGTTGCTCCTCGCGCGCTTTGTGCAGTTGCTGTAGCTTCTTCCGGCGCAATTCAGCGAGCTTCTCTTCGCGGGAGGGCTGGTTCGTGGACGCAGCAGCAGCACCCGGCTTCCGCGCCACATCCATGTCGACTGCGATGAAGGTGGCGACATGCTGGGTGTGCTTGGCGACAGCGGACGGAGCGACGTCCACTCGTGTCTTCTGCTGGGAGTCGACGGTCTCCTGTCGTGCATCACGCTGAAGTGGCAACCTCTCTCGCTTCGGTGGAGGCAAAGCAAGAGGTGAGGACGCTGCCTCATCTTCTTCAGACGACGAGCTCTCGTCTTCGATCTCCGGTCTACGAGCCGTAGGGGGCGACCTTCGCCTACTGCGGATCGGGACACTGCCAAAGCCATTCATCCGCGACGCTGTAGTGACCGGCAGGAGTTCCTCGACTGGGATCGACGATCTTGGAGTGTCTCCTGGCTGTCGATCGTACTGACTACGAGGCTTCTCGCTGTGTTCTTCGTACGAAGAACGAGTAGTTGCCCACTGGTTCTGAGCCAGCTTCTCATCATCATCGTCATCGTCGTCGTCGTGACCATTGGCAGCAGGATCGGCAGTACGTCTACTCTGCGCGCTTGAGTGCTGCTTCATTTGGCCACCAGAGCTTCTTCGTAAGCTGGTTGCACTTGCGTGTGTGGCGAGATCCGAGCGTTCCTGGGCTTCTGTGTACTCAATCTCGTACGCGTCCGTGAGGCTCACAGTGACCACTGCTCTTCCAGCGCTCTGTGGCGCCTGAAGCGCGGCTTCGCTGCTGCTGGATCCCGTGTTCGTATCAGATGGTCTGGCGACGCTGCGCGAGTTCGCCCTGCCGTCGTCGAACGGAAGTGATGACGCGACGACGTGCGAGAGACTGCTTCGCCCTTCGTGCTCGTAGCGGATGGGAACAGCTTTGATCGGCTCGAAGATGGTTTCGTCGTTGCTCGAGCGTGTCCTTCTCCTCTGGAACACTCCGTCGTCCGTTCGATTCACTGCTTGCTCCGTCCACGGAGAGAGTTCGTGAGAGGAGCTTGCGGGCTTGGCGTCCACAGATCTCATTGTCGACGAGGTTGCATCTGCTTCCACCGGCACGACACGTCTCGGTCCACTCAAGCTGTCAAATTTGTCCCCGAGCGAGTTTGTACAGACGTGTGGCTGGCTGCTCCTCGGGCTCAGCTCGGCCGTGTCAGGTTCAGTAGCTTGCGTTTGCTTCTGCTCCCGCATTTGCAACGGGGTCTTGAGAGACGACGAGCTCGTCTCTACTTCCGCCGTTTGTGTCTGGTGCTGCAGCCGTTCCGCAGCGCAACGAAGCTCCCACCACACGCGGTTGCCGAGCTTCGCCCTGTAGTTCTTCCGCGCTGGTGCTCTGCGCGGTTCGTTTTGCTGGGATGCTTCAAGACGCTGGACTTCCACAGCCGACGATGCTTCCTCGCTGATGTCAGCGCTGTTGTTGTCTGCATCTTGTTCGTCGTTGCTGATACCTTGCTGCTCCTCGCTGTCGCAGTTGCCGTCCTCGTTCGGGTGTTCGCTTGCTGACCCTCTGTCGCGACTTGCTCTGATGTTCGAGTCGCTCGTGTAAGTCGGTGGGTGTCGCACGAACGTGAAGATGGAGGTCTCGTCCCCTTCAGTTGCTCGCAAGAACGGTTCGTGTTGCGTCGGCTCGAAGATCTGGTGTGATGCAGATTGGCGCTTCGTCTGCGAGCTTAGATCGACTACCGAGAGCAGATCACTCGGTTGCTCGTCGTCTCGTGTGTGATCGGAAGGAGCATCACCACTGTCTTGAGGCTCCGCTCCGCTTGATCGTTTGGGCAAGAGCGGCTTCTTCAGATCGCTGTCGAAGCTCGTCCACAGCAGATTGTCGTGCACGCCCGGTGGTGTTCTGGATCGCGGAGGTCCTCCCGAGTACGACGCCGAGATGACTTGTCTTCTTGCAGGCTGCGTGGGCCGTGGGGAACCTGGTTCATTGACAGGTGCCGGCACTGGAAATGGAATCTCTTCACGCGCGAAGGTTGTTCCAATGCGCTCGTTTTGTGTGTGTGGAGTTGGCACCACTTGAGTCGTTGCTGCGGTGCGTTCATTCGTCGCAATCGGCGCAGTGGCGAAGCTGAAGATGGAGGACGGGAGACATCGCGGGGCTTCGTCGACTGGGCGAACTCGTATCGGCTCACGGTGGTCCTGAATCGCTGAAGCGTGCAAGCTTGACGCCGTCTCTCGTTTCTCCGCACCACTATCCTTCTCCTCGAGTTGATTCGAAGGCGGCTTCTTCGCGTCGTGACGACTCGAGACTCGAGAGAGCGTCCACACGTTGTAGAGCGCGTCGCATGCGTCCATCAACTTGCTCTCATCGCGCAGTTTCTTCAGCAGCTCCGGGATGCTCTTCACGACCTTGATCCTACCAGGACAGACGTAAAGCAGATACTGTTTCTTTCCTGAGCTACTTTGACGATCGCTCGCCGGGAACCACAGAATGGCGGCTTCGGGACTCACTGATGGATCAAGTGAGCGGGTTACTGGCGCGCAAAGCGTGAGCAGAACGCAGATGCTGGCGTCCGCTTCTGCCGCGCGGGACTCGAGTTCCAGCAGCTCCATCTCGAGAGTCTGGTCGACGTCGCCGTGGGAGTCCCACGTCAAGTCCTTGAATGTCAGACGATCGATCTCCACTGCTCTCGTGCCTTCCTCTGGCTCGCGCGGACGTGCTTGGAGCTTCTTGAGCAGCTTGCGCGGATCTGTTGAGCTGCAGGCTTTGTCTGTCGAGCCGCGAAGTTTTCCTACTTGCTGCCCGAACCGGTGCGCATGCACGACCATGGGGCTCAATGCATCCTTGGTGCAGACCTGGCTCGCGAGCGACTCGGAGACGAGCACCTGCGCCGCGAAGCTCAGACACGCGCCGAGCGAGGCTTCGTGCGACAGCGCGCTCTTCTTGCTGCTCATCGCCAGACGCCAGACGTCAGGCGCCAACGCACGAGAAGTCTTCGAGTACAGCTGAACTATGAATGGAACGTGCGCTTTGCCGCGCGCGTGCGTACAGGTGTATGCCAACTTGAACAGCCCCTCCCTGACTTCCTTGGCGTGTGTTCTACAGCAAGGGAAGCCTTAGCAACATGCCGTTTGACACTTCGCGATGCCTTGCTCTCACACTCGGCAGCTATGCTGGGCAGCAGCTCCGAGATGACGCTTCGGCGGCGCACCAGACCTGCAGCTCGAAGAACGGCCAGACTGGGACGGCTCAGAGACTTGGGAACTTGAGCCTGGCGTGGGAGGAGAAGGCGAGTTAGAGAATGTAGTTATGGAAGAGATGCGAGATCTGTCTCTACGTGCGGGCGTGACAGGGAAGTTGGTGCGATGCCATGAGGTTTGGTAATCGATCGTCATCGTCCGATGAGAAAAATGCGACTTCAAGATGATCGGCGTCGTTCCGAGCGCAAGCTCTTGCGTCCTCGAGTGTTGGATACCGCGTTGCCTGCTCTCCATTCTTTAGCGAGAGCGTTCGAGATCATCCGAGGCGAACTTGGGGACTTGAACCAAAGGTTCCCCACGACCCGCCAGAGACAGGCTCCCTTCAGGTGGATCTTGCTGGGATGAGGTTCAGAGATGCTGAAACGAGGAGCCATCTGCCTGACCATGCAACACTGCGAACGTAACCCTTCGCAGTTTATTCGATCGTATGTGTGTCACACAGCACCACTTCTTCTGGCCCTCGCCTCGCAAAAGAGCTCGCACTTCCACATCGGCTGCATCGAGCGCGCACTCAACGAACATCCTCATCGACCGACGCATGCCGGACGGACGCATTCCCATCATGGAGCCTACCGAGTCAGTCGAGTCGCCGGTAACCAACTTCGCTGACGCCTCGACACCCACCCACCTGCCGACAACCAATGGCGGCTGCGCGACCGAAGCTCGTGACGAACAGGCGACGCAACTCGAGACGTTGTTGCCGCCGCCGAACCTCCTCGCTCGCTTGCGCGCCCGCTACCGTTGGTACCGCGTGCTGCACGCGCTGCGCTGGAAGCTCTCGACCGACTTCTTCGGCAAGCCGCTGCCGCTGCTGACGGCGAATCTGAACCTCAAGCTCGGCGACCTTGTGATCACATTGCCCGTGGTCGGCGGACTACTCGCCTGGTGCGCAGTGGAGCTCGCCCAGCTGCACACAAAGAACAACGGCGGACCGGCGCAGGTCGCGATGGGACTCGCGTTCGTGCTCTCGGTGCGCAACAACTCGCTGCTGCTCGCACTCACGGGACTCTCGTTCGAGCGCGCCATCTTGTACCACAAGCTCTTCGGCTTCGTGGCGTTCGTCACCTCGAGCATGCACGGGCTCTCGTACCTACTCAAACACCACCAAGTGTACGGCAGTGCGGGCGTCGCACGCAAGGTCACGCAAGACGATCTGGACGACGCGTCTGGCAGCGCGGCCGTGTCCGGCGCTGTGGCCTACTTCCCACTCGCCGCGCTCTTCCTCCTGTCGTTCTCGTTCATCCGCCGCCGGTTCTTCGACTTCTTCTTGCGCATGCACTGGGTGCTCTTCATCGCGATCATCGTAGGTAGCCTCCTGCACAACATCACGCTCGCCTACCTAGGCGCCGCTGTCTGGGGAGTCGACGCGCTCTACCGACTCGTGTACCTCCCGCGGTTGTACAAGCACGGCAGCAGCGACGCGAGGCTGCGCAAACGCGCTCAGACTGTGAGCGACACCACCGCCACAAACAAGAAGCACGATGGTGTCGCAGCTCCAAGCCAGGTGCGAGCGACGAAGCTCTCAAGTGACATCGTGCGCATCCAGTTCCCGACTGTGCGCGCGGACACGGGCGAGCGCTTCCTGTACGAACCCGGGCAGTTCGCGTTCTTGTGCGTCCCACAGCTCTCGTTGCTTCAGTGGCACCCATTCTCCATCTCTTCGGCGCCACACGAGTCGTTCGTGACGTTCCACGTCAAGGTGCTCGGAGATTGGACGAGCAAGCTGCTCAAGCTGGTGGAGCGTGCTGACCAGAGTGGTGGCGAAGGTGACGGTGTGCCTCTGGAGATCTTCCTAGACGGCCCAGTCGGTCAGGTGGCGCTCGACATCGACGCCCAGTCGCAGATGAACTACAGCTACTTCGTGCTCCTCGCCGGCGGCATCGGTGTGACGCCGATGAAGGCGATCGTGAACCAGCTCCACTTCGACTACAGCAAGCGCGACCGCCACGCGCTTCAGCGAGTGCACTTCGTCTGGTCCGTGCGCGATCGCGAGATGCTCGAGGCGTTCCTCGCCTCTCCTGAAGACGCGTCATCCTCGTCAGCTTCGTATTTCCCAGACCAACTACTCAAGCAACAGCAACAGCAGTCGTCGAACCGACCGCCAGTGTTCACGACCGAGATCTTCCTGACTAAGGGCGAGCGAGACCTCGAGCATCCAGTCGGCGACACCAGCATGCGCTACGGCTCTCGCCCGAACGTCCGAGAAATCCTGCGGTCGGTCGGCAAGGACGCGAAGCTTCACGGTCGAGAGCGCGTCGCGGTGCTCGCCTGCGGTCCTCACGCGCTGACGAATGACGTGATCACCGCGAGCATCGAACTGTCGACGGAGATGCACGTGCGCTTCGACGTTCACACGGAGAAGTTCGAGTTCTAAGGCGGTAGAGAGGGAGCCACACACATCAGCAGACACCGCACATGGTTCGTCAGCTTGCTTGAGCTACGTGCTGCTGTGCATTGGAGGACGAAGAACGAGGTTAGTGCTGACTCATGGCTCGCGACCCGAAGCCGCGACACACTGCTGCTGCTGCTGCTGCTGTTGCTGCTGATGGTGCAGCCTAGCCGCGAGCCGCTCGTTCTTCTCGCACTCCCGCTGGAACTCGCGGATGGCGTTTACGTACGCGCGCTCCTTCTCAAGCAAGAGCTGGTATTTGCTGTCGAGCGTCTCGACGGCGTTCTGGTGGGTTGCGCGCACGACCTGCTGCTTCGTCACCGTGCCCTGCACGTTCTGGACGATGCCGTCGAGCTGCGCGAAGAACGCCTGCGTCGCCGGCTTGGAGTTCATCGCGACGTCAAAGTTGTCGTGGATGCTGTTGAGCAGCGAAATCTCCTTTTCGAGGAACTCCTGCGTCGTCTGCAGCGTGTTGTACGTGCAGTAGTACTTGCGCGTCTCGTCGAGCGTCAGCGCCACCTCCTCGTACAGCTCCAGGAAGCGCTTCTCGTACTGGATCAACTCGATACGCGTCGGCACGTCGTCGATCTTGCGCATCTTGAGCTGCACCGCGCGCGTCTGCTGCGCGAGCGCGACGCGCATCTCCTTGTGCTTGGCCGCCATCTGCGCGTGCATCTGCTCGATCTCGTTCAGCCGCAGCGTCTCCTCGTCGTGGTTTGCCAGGTCTTCTGCAGCCTGTTGCTGCAGTTGGGCGATACGCGTCGTCAGTGTCTCCGTCTCCACGCGACATTGCGCGCGGAAGTCGTTCCTCCGGCGCTTCAGCGCTTCGTTCTGCGCCACCAGCGTCTTCAGCGTCGCCAGGTACGGCTGCGCGCTCGCGTCCTGCGCTTCGACAATATCGAGGTGCTGCAGCTGCTGCTCGATGACGGCGATCGCCTGGCTCACGGCAGCTGCCTGGTCCTGCGCTTCCTGGGCGTGCGCCTCCAGCGCGCGCTTCTCCGTGATCAGCTGCTGCACGCGCGTCTCGTGCTCCTGGAGCGCCGCGCGCTCGTTCTCCAGCCGCGCGCTCGTGCTCACGCGGGGGACTCCCAGCCCCGCGTCCGCTTCCTCCACTTCCTCCTCTGGCAGCTCCGGTGCCAACACCACCTGTTGTAGGAGCTCCACCTCGCGCGCCTTCTGCCTGCTCAACAGCTCGTGCTGCTCCGCGGCCGCCTGCTTTATCGCCTTCTGATACTGGAGCTCAAAGTCCGGGTCCACGAAGCGCTTCGCCGAGCCGCTTCTTCGGCTCAGTCGCGAGCGAGCAGAAGGAGCCGCCGATGCGCCCACGTTGGCAGCTGCAGCCGCTTGGCTCGCGAGCTGCGCCATCAAATTGGCCGGTGGCGCCGCGTCTCCTCCTCCTCCGCCAGCTCGGCTGTCCTCGAGCGCTGCGACGCACACGCGCTCGCCGTACTCGAGTAGACAGCGCTGGACGAGCGCGTCCTCGGACTCGCTCTTCCAGTCGCCGGCGACCGCGTATTGCCACCTCCGCCGCGGGCAGAAGGCGTGCTGCACATGCTGCACGTCCGCGTTCACGGGCGGCGCCTGCTCCTCCTGCTGATACAGCAGCTGCTGGTAACGGCGGTGCGTGCGGATCGCGTCCAGGTGTGGTGTGTCTTCCGCCAGCTGCGCCAACAACCACACGATGAGACGGTGCACCGCGCCGATGTCGCCAAAGTCTTGCAGCAGCAGTTGATGCGGCTGCACGAGCGCGGGGCAGGCGCGCGGCAGCGCGTCCACGCGGCGCACGACGTCCTGCGCGAGCCCGAGGCGGTCCTTGAGCGCCGCGAGCGGACGGAAGAGCGTGTCCCACTGCACGCGGCCGACGGCGGCGCCTTCGCGCGCCACCAGCTGCTGCAGCGCCCACGCGGCGCCACCCAGCACGCGCGCGAAGGCGCTCAGCTCCTGATCAAGCGCCTTGGCGAAGCCCGCGGCCGCCAGTGCCATCAGCGTGGGCTCGAACGGGTCGCTGCTGCTGCTGCTGCTGCGGTAGTCGGAAGGAAGGGAGGAGGTGGTGGTGACGTCGTCGTAGAGGACGGTGCGGTGAGGCACCGCGGGCGCGAGCGGAGCGGCGGCAGCGCTGGTGAACATTCTTGTATGCAGATCTTCAACTACAGAGAATCGAAAGGATCCGAGACGAGAAAGTTGCACGAAGGTCGCACGACTTTCGCGCAACAGTTCACACAGGGAAGAGACAATGCAGGACTCTGGAGTGGCGGAACCTGCTGACTAAGATGACACGCAGGCGACGTGCTCCTTACCAAGCACCGACAAGCACGGCCAAGTGAGGAGCGAGCGAGCGAGCGAGTTGTGCGTGGTGAAAGGGGAAATCGGTGATGCAAGGTATGATGTATCCGCTCCAACTAGCAAGCGGCAAAGTGGGAAGCGAGCTGCATTGGTGTGTGCAAGAAGATAATGGGCGTGTTGAACATCGTAGTTGACACGCTTACCGTTCGTACAAGTATGCATGATGAAGAACTCGTGTCGCCACCACGTTCAACGCGAAGCGCGAGTTCTGTGATGCCATCTTGTGACCTGCATACCAAGATCTCATGCTCTTCCTCGTGGCCTCGACTGCTTTGCTCTCCACATCAGCGAGCCTTCGTGGGCACGCACTGCGAGTACCAGTCG
>JAASGA010000612.1:0-15568 GCA_023334105.1 Globisporangium nodosum
ACTCCTCAGACCGCCTGCCTTCACGTCAGTGCTGAGTTTGCTTCACGAGTTTGGCTGCGGATGGAGCGCTCTTTCTAACGGGACGCGAGGTCGGTGCCGATGACGATGGTTTGTCGAACGCTCGCTGCGTGTGTGTTTGCTGGCTTCGAGTAGGAGCTCCGAGCCAAGCGAAACATGTCCAGGTCCAAGTCGATCTCGCGCAGCTGTATCTGGGCGAGACGCTCGAGGTAGGTCGCAGATCCGTGCAGTGGGCAAGTGCCTGGCAAACTGAGAGCTTGTATGTGTGGCAGGTGGAAGTCGATCGGCGACTCGTTTGTGAACACTGCGCTGGGACTGGCATGGACTTCCGCGCAGGCTTCCACACGTGCCACCAGTGCGACGGCACGGGCGTGCAGACGTTCGTCCAGCAGATCGGTCCGATCAAGCAGCACATTCGCTCCGTGTACGGCGAGTTGCTTCTCCCTCCTTCCAAAGTCAGGTTGTCGCCAAACTGAACTCGCACTCTTATGCTCTCCTGGCGCTTTCTCTTCGTGCCTCGAAGCTGCACGACCTGCAATGGCCGCGGGCAGGTCGCCAAGAGCAAGTGCGGCGCTTGTCACGGCCGCGGACTGCGTGATGAGACCAAGATGATCAAGATCGAGATCGAGCGAGGCATGCACCACGGCGACCAGATCGTGAGAGAACACCCGCAGCAGCTCCTGCGTTCTTCCTTGGTCGCCAAGCTTCACTAAGCTGACGTTAGTTGGTGATGTGTGCTGGATGTGTTCTGGACCAGGTTGTGGCTCGCGAAGGTGATCAGTCGCCGAAGATGCTCCCAGGGGATCTCGTGGTGCACTTGGTGCGTGGAGCTGTAGGCGATGGCAGGTGCTGGAGGTCGCTGGTGTGTTCACTTAGGAATGTGGTGCTCGCAGAGTATGAAGCCGCATCCGATCTTCACGCGGCGAGGAAACGACCTGGAGCTCCAGCTCGAGATCACGCTGCTCGAGGTGCGACGGCATTGACTCTGGGAGGTTGCCATCGCGCTCATTTCGTGTGGCTCATCGCAGGCTCTCGTGGGCTTCACAAGGGACATCGTACATCTCGACAACCGCACAATCCGCCTCGAGCGTGACCAAGTCGCGTCGCCCGATGCCGTGTGGACGATCCCGAACGAAGGAATGCCGACTCGCGGCGGGCGACGCGCCGCTGGGGACCTCCTCGTGCGATTCTCGATCGCGTTTCTTGCAGGCGACTCGGAGCTCGACGCGGCGATGAAGGAAGGTGAGCAGCAGACTTTGGTGCTGAGCTGTTCCTGTGTACATGCTCGATTTCTAACTAACGCTGCTCGTCTGGAGCTCTGCAAGCGATCTCCACCATCCTGTCCGACTGACTGGCGTTGAGCGTTGGGTGCCTGCAGCAACAGGAATCACACCATGAACATGCACATCCAATCACCTACTAGCGAACGTGGTTGTCACTTGAGTGTATTTGTGCGTCGCCGTCTCTCACGCGCGCCGATGAAGACCACACTGGAGCCAACTCACCTCCTCCTCCGTCCGCATGTCTGTCCACCTCACCTGCGCTCTCGCTGTCGACGTCGCTTCTCCTCCGTCGTCGTCGTCAACGTCGTCCTCACCATCATCGTCGCCATGCTGCTGCTCGTGCACTGGAGAACCTGCCGTCCGGATGCCATCTACTTACTGGAGCTTGGCGAACACGGCCTCCACACGGGGCACGGACGAGACTTTTCCGATCGAAGCCACGGATGGCCGCGACGCCACCGCCTTCTGCGCCAGCTCCTGGATCGACTTGGCCGTCGCAGACTCCGCCAGGCTCGACGGCGACGGCGCAGGCACCTGCGCCACGCCGAGCAGGCCGAGGCGAGCGAACGCGCCTTCTCGGGAGCCGATCGTCGAGTAGCCCTCGAGCGCCGCGACGGTCTTGGCGACGGCGAGCTCCTCCGCCGACACCGGCGTCGTCGCGAGGCTCTTAATCTCCGCGACGAACGAGTCCACGAGGGCGCCGACGTCCGCGTTCGCGGCGTGGCCCGAGAAGCCCACTACGCCGGCGTCGCCGTAGCTGCTGTAGAACGCCGACGCGAACTTGGCGTTCAGGCGGCCCGCCAGCACGGCGCGCAGGACGTGCGCCGAGCCGTGGAGCGCGTCGCGCTTGCCGACCGTGTTGAAGCCGAGCGCGACGTGGGTGACCGGCGACGCCGTCTTGACGCGCGACTCGCCGCCAACGTACTGGGCCGCGGCGCGCGGCGCCGGCGAGCCCTTCGGGAGGTCGGCGAAGTACATGCTCACGAGGTTCGAGAGGTCGCTGTGCTCGATGCCCGAGCCAATGACGGCCGCGCTGGCCGTGTTGACGTACGTCTCGTAGAACTTCCAGAGGTCGTCCGTGTCAAACTTGGCGAGGTTCTCGACCGACACGAGCGGGCGGCCAAGCGAGACGTCGTCGTAGAAAGCGGCGGCGTGCACGCCCTCGAGCACGAGCGCCGCCGGGTCGGCCGCGAGCAGCTCGAGCTCGGTGCGCACCTGCTGCTTCTGGGTGTCAATGTCCCAGTGCGCGAAGCGCGGCGCGAGCGTGGTCTCGGCGAGGATCTGCGCGGCAGCCTCGGCGTGGTCCGGGAGCACGCTGATGGAGTAGCGCACGAAGTCGCGGCCCGCCGCCTTGTGGACGACGCCGCCAATGGCCTCGATGTCGCGGAAGAGGCGCAGGTCCGAGCGCGCCTCCGTGGCGCGGAACGCCATCTTGGCGAAGAGCTGCGAGAGGCCCGCGGTCTCGTCGCGCTCATCGCGCACGCCCGTGGCGAGCTGCACGCCGATCGTCGTGACGAACGGGTCCGCGTTGTCCGAGGCGATCTTGATGCCCGCGGGCGTGACCGAGACCTCCGTCTTGGGGGCGGCGCGCGTGCGCGGCTGCGCGGCCGGCACGCCCGGGAACTCCTCGTCCACGGCCAGCTGCGCCGCGGCGTTGGCCGAGCTGAAGAACGAGCGCGCGGCGCTCGGGCGCGCGAGCGCAGTGGCGGCGGCGGCGCGCGCGAGCATGGCTGCTGCTGCTGGATGTAGTAGGAAGGAGGCCGCTGCTTTTCTTTTCCTGCTCACCACCAAAACAAGCGGTCGAGGGGAGCTGCTCGCTTCGCTGCCCCACGTTGACGCGGCGGCTGTTTTAAACAGCAGCAAATCGCTAGGTGGACTTGTAGATTGTATGCTGGTCAGGGAAAGTAGTCTACAGCGCTTTTGATATAGGAGGAATCCTACGAGACACTAGAGAGTTGTAAGAAAGTCGAGGAAAGTAGAAAACACGAATAAAACAGGCGCGCGGTTCTTTGTGATCCTCGCACGCGCACTTTCGACGAGAGACAAAGCCACACCACTGCCACCTCAACTGTTAAAACACCGCCCCATACAAACGCGCAGTACATAGCCCATCAAGCACGCGACCATGAGCCGCCGCACGCACCGCGATGACGACGACGAGGAGCTGGACGACGCCGTGATGCACGCGGACATCCCCAACACCTTCCGCGAGCTGCGCGCGTGCATGACGTGCTCGCTCGTCAAGACCTTCACGCAGTTCTACGACACGGGCTGCGAGAACTGCGCCTTCCTGCAGATGGCCGACAACCGCCAGCGCGTGGCCGAGTGCACGTCCGCGTACTTCGAAGGGTGCGGCCCCTGCGTATAGTGTCAGTATGCGGACGCTTGCATTGACTGAGCACGAGTGTACTTTTGTGCGACAGGATGATCGCGATGATGCAGCCGAAGGAGAGCTGGGTGGCCAAGTGGCAGCGCATCGGTAGGTCTCGCCTGCTCCCGACCACTGCCTCCGCGGACTCACGCTGATTGTGTGTGTGTGTGTGTGTGTGTGTGTTATGCAGTGCGGCTAATACCCGGTATCTACGCCGTGTCGGTGTCCGGCGAGCTCCCCGAGTCCATCAAGCGCTTCCTGGAGGACCGGAATATCCCGTACCGCGCACAGAGCTGAGCGGCGGACAGGCAGTCGTCGTCGTCGGCGGCTGTCTCTAGTCGCCGTCACCGCTTCCAAGCACGTCAACGTACGTCCCGACGGTCGTAGCAAGGCAGCGAGCAGCTCCGTGATATGCTTCTCTTCATTCAACAAGAACACGGTGCAAACTCAACGCTCATGTGGAATGGAATGAGCTCATTCGAGTCCATTTCCACTCTTCCTCCTCATTGTCTTCCTCGCCAGCTTCAAACACCGCCCACACGAACGCGTCGCCGTCATGTCAGACTTTAATACTCACATAGTTTGTCTGGCATGAGCAAACTCACTTCGAACTTCGGCTACGACTTCTTGGGGATGCCCGTCGTCGTCGTTGGTCTCGCGAAGCCGAACGACGTGCGTCTCGCCTGCAGACTGCTCGTGTCTGTCGCCTGCGCGATGGATCCTGCCATCGTCTCACGACGCGCGCTTTGCGGGACGGCTGCTCCGGAGCTCGGAGTCGGGAGGAAGCTTTTCCGCTGGAGCAACGAGGATCCAGCCGGTCTGGGCAATGTCCCTGTCAGCGACGACGCTCTCACTGGAGCTGCACTCGGCTCGGATGTCAGCGACGAACGAGGTCGAGGAACTGATGATGTGGCTGATGCTCGCACAGTGCCTGCAATAGGTGGAGGCGAGGGTCGACGGAGGGAACCACTCGAGCCGAGTGAAGACGCCGACGACGGTCGGACACCAAAGCGCGAGGCAGGCGGAAGAGCCGAAGCCGTCGTCGACCTCACCTCAGACGGCGCCGAGGCTGACTTTGCAAGTGGAACTGGAGGCGTCCTCGCAATCGCAGATGCTGCCCGTTTCAGCGGGTTCGCAGCCTCGACTGGCGGTGGCGTCGACATTCGCACTGGTACAGTTGGCTCATCGCCGCGCTTCACTCCACTCCCCACGCTCAACATACTAGTGCCAGCTGTGCCACTCTGAGACGCAGCCGAGAACCTGCTGGAACCCAGGCTTGACGTACCAAAGTCGCCGACGGGGGACCGAGATGGCTTTCCTGCACCCAACGGATTCCCAGACAGCGTCGGATACTTGTACGGACCGAGGATCGGGAGCTCGCAAACTTCGTTCCCAAATTCTGCTTCCAGGATCTTGTCGTAGTCCGCACTGTTCATGATGAGATCGAACGTTGGTGTCACGCGCTGCTTCACCGGAGTCCGGTTGAACATGCGATCAATCTTCTCCTTGCGCGTTCCACTCGAGTGCGGAGGAGTTTGAAGGTGATCAATCTGGCTCGGGGTCGGCCGCTTTGGCGTAGATGGACCATCTCCAGGCTCGCGCGCGTACAGAACGTCGAGGAAGCTGTGCGTTGCAGGCTCGGGGGAGACCATGCGGACCTTCGAAGGGCTGTGCGTCATCCACTCTTCGCAAGGAGGTTCGTTCGCTGTCAGCACCTCGAGAATCCTCTCCGGATCGTTGCCGTAGACCACCGCCTGGAACAACGTTTGCGAGAGCTCTTCGTTCGACGTGATCAGGATCTGCTTGTGTCTCAGGTACGCACGGATTCCAAACTCGGTGAGAAATGAGAGTCCGTCATTCCCGTTCTTTGGCGGCGAGTACTCGGGTGTTCGAGATCGGCGGCTAGCCGAACTCGAGTCACTGCCTGGAGAACGTCTCGACTCGCGGCCATATCCACCGCTGAAACCATTGGCGTACTGTCTCGTCGGCACATCGGTGAGCACACTCGGTTTAGCGTGGGAGCGGGTGTACGAAGAAGCTGTCACGGGTTGCGTGAATGCGCCTTGTTCATCTCGTGTATCGCCAACGGTATCGAATCCCTCTCCGTCTTGAACGCCGATGGATGTGTCTGCGTGGAAGCGGGCGTTCGTCTTGATCGGGCTCTCATCCCACACCGGAATCGCCTCGTTGGATTCGTGGAAGTCATATCCAGCTCCGTCTACGATCATGTCTTCCATCGTCATCGCTTCCCCGTCGTCTTCGATCAACGGAATGACGGATTCGATGGAGTCATCCTTCGAAGCCGCAACGTGAGCTTCCGCAAGCGATGGAACAGGCAGCGGGACTTCAGGTAATGCAGCAGGAGTGACACCTTGGTCCTGGGGAGACTCGTCCGGTCCATCAAGGTCAGCTAGAGTCATCAGCCCTTTCTGGTCTTGATCGAGATCTGGTGCAGCCTCCTTGATAACCGAGGTGTCTTCACACGGATACTCGTCCCACATCTGCTTTCTCCTGTTGCCACCACCGACCGGAGTCTCATCCCACGCGCTGTGGCTACGACCACCACCACTGCCACCGACCGGGGTCTCATCCCACGACGAAGTATGCTTCTCGACGTCGACATCCGCATTGGCATCAGCTTCTACGTCCGCATCAGCATCAACATCGACGTTCGCCTCGACGTTGACTTCGCCATCTTCCGCCGAGTCCTCCACGGCCATCGGCTCGCCGAACGCCTCTTCCTCGTCATTGTCGGCAGCAACAGCATCGACAGGCTCGGGCTGATGTCCGCTCGCGGTTTCGGGAGGATACTCGTCCCACATCTGCTTTCTCCTGTTGCCACCACCGACCGGAGTCTCATCCCACGCGCTGTGGCTACGACCACCACCACTGCCGCCGACCGGAGTCTCATCCCAAGATGGTGCTGCTTCTGCTGCATGTGAATCGATGGTTTCGCTGTCTTCCTCGTAGATGCCACTTTCATCAGCACTGTCGTTGAGGTTGTTGAGAATGTCGCTGGCAGGTGCTTGCTCTTCCATACTTGTCAGGCGCTGCTGCAGTGGCTTGATGGGACGATCATCCAAGTGAGTTGTTCCTTTCTCCAGCGAAGAAGTGCTGTCTCCATCGACATCGGGCGATCCATGCTGCTCCTGCAGCTGCTGCTCGGGCACCTCCGCTTTGTTGCCGCTGCTGCTTTGTCTGAGCCTTCTCAAGTTCAATGGACGGTCTTCCCAGGACCTGGTGGCTGTGGTACTTGGTGCGTTCGAGTTGTCTTTACCAGCGTGAAGGCGCGCGACGTCTTCATCACCAATCGAGGCTTCCGCTCCTTCGTCGTGATCCGTCTCGACAGGTTGTTCAGTGAGTTCGGCACTCGCGACGATCTCAGAATGCAACTCAGTTGTGCTTGTCGTGGACTGTAGTGTGTCGTGAGCCTCGTCGGATTCCGCGTCGTCGGCCTTATCGAGATGTACTTCCTCATCGCTGACACCATCGACAGCATCGCTTGGAGCGTGAGCCTCAATCGCTTCTTCTGCCAATGGCTGCACGACTGCTCCAGGATGGTTCGTGCACGTCGTGGCGCTGTGTTCCGTCGCCTCCACCAGCAGCTGCCACGCGTCGGTCTCCCACATGATCCACGCCTCTTCTTCCAGTCCGTTCTCGTCCACCGTCGTCGCGATCTGCAGCCAGCTCCCGCTGCGAGCGACGACCTCGACTACCTCTCCTCGACTCAGCAGCCCGACTGTCTCGGCGGATTTCGACGGGAAAGTCCTGATCGCGATCTGCGCTTCTGGCGGCAGGTCCTCGTTGAGTGTGTAGAACGCGTGGGACGCTACAGAGACATTGCGTTCGTCGAGTAAGAGTCCATCATAACACCATGCATCAGCGTCAAGCGGTAGTACGCACTGAAGCAGCCCGAGTGGCGTAGTCGCATGCAGAGCGGCTCCAGGTCGGCGATGTCGATCCACACGCTTTCGAAGACGTCGTGGAGGATGCGCGCGCGTCCGCCGGCCACTGCCTCCACGCCGTACAGATAATGGACCCCCTCTCCTTCGCCCGCAAGTCCGACAGCTCCGGCGTTCGCCTCCGGACTCTCGTAGAGCTTCGCGCTCGCATCCACGACGCGGCAGCAGTTGAGAACGCCTGTCCCAAGCAAGCATCTGTGAGCAAGAAAGCATTTTTTCCCCCAGCACCTATGATGCGCATACCCGCGTGCTCCCAAGGCTCAAGCAGCCGCATGCCGTCGGGGAGCACCGCCATCACGAAGGCCTCGCCATCGCCGTCGGCGAGAGCCACGCGCAGCCAGCGCTGTGACGCGTCGCTGTCATCCGCGTGCACCTCGAACTCGGGCGCGAGCGCCGCCAGCGCCTTGCCCTTCGATGCTCGACCGCACACGGGCGCGCTGCTGTCGGGCGCCGCGCGGAGGCGCAGCACCGCCTTCTCTGGCAGCGCAGGGTGCACGCAGAACCAGCGCATGATGGCAAGTGGCTTGGTTTGGTGCAAGGAATGGGATGTGACCCGCTAAAGTGCGAAGCAGTACAGAAATGCGTCTTAGTAAGTGCGATTGAAGCAATCTGAGTCCCATCTCAGAATCCATTTTGCTGATAAATGGACATTTTATACCGAAAACATTGTGCTGTAGTCGATTGTAGACTCAGATATTGGATCTTAAATAAAATCTCTCTCCCGCGAAGAGCCGTGTTGTCTCAAAACAAAGCAGCCAAAGAGAAAACCAGCTGCTCGAGCTGCTCCAGACAGGAAGCTGCGGACGTCCGCCGCCACCAAGCAGCCGCCGCAGCCGTCCGCTTGCTTCAGCCGAGAGCCAAGCGGCATAGGCGACCGGCGTCGTGGGTGCGTCGGCTGCCGCGTAATCGTCATTCCGCTTCCTGCCGATCCGGCGCACGTCGGACGAGCAAGCTCACACAGCAACAACCAGCAAGAAAACAAAACAAACAAGAACAGCCAGCACGATGAACCGCTCGCGCACTGTCGCGCGCTTCATGGTGCACAAAGTCGGCGCCTTCGTCGTGAAGGAGCGCGTGCTCTGCTTCACGGAGACCGGCTTCTACACCTACGACCTGGACAACAAGCAGTCCACGAACGCGTGGCGCTACGAGGATGTCGACACCGCGAGCATCGTTGAGGGCGAGTCGGTACGTTGTGTGTGTGAGTGAGTTTGGCTACAATGGTGGCATTCGCTCTATGGTGAGTAACGAACGCCATCGGACGTGCATGTCACTTCAGGACTTTATCATCTTCACGCCGCGCCACAAGGTCAAGAAGACGGTGTATCGCTGCCAGTACCGGATGGAGGTGCTCGTGTGCCTCATGCGGCTGCGCAGTCTGCACGAGGCGCGATCGCCGGGTCAAACAGCGCGCCCCGAACTTCAAACGCACGCGTTCCAGAGCTTCAAGTACCACAAGCGCGCCGTACAGTCGCCATGCGTGATCGAGGTGCGACCGGACGGAATCTACCAGAAGGACCGGGACGGTGACCTGATGTCGCACATCCCGTACACAAGTCTCGTCTCGATCGACCTCATTTGCGACGACCACGCGGCGATCAGCTTGAACCACTCGGACAACTCGAGCCTTTTCATCGTCCCGAAGCGAACGGAGCTCGCGCAGGCGATCCAGCGCGTCATGAAGTCGTATGGCATGCAGATCAACGAGTACCGCAAGAAGACGATGGAAGCGGTCTGCAAAGATGAGACTGGGACGACTCTGGCCGAGGGAACGTCGTTCCAGTATCGTGTGCTGAAGCTCTCGTCCGACAAAGGTCGCGGTACGACCTCGCGATTGCTCTCCGTGTCGGAAAAGTACATCACCGAGGCGGTGGATGCAGAAACGGTGGTGTCCAGCCGCCCGCTCTCGCGCGTGTACAGCATCGTACTGTTCCGCGACTCGCCGCAGGTTTTCCAAGTCGTATTCGTTGACGGGATCCAGCGCACGTACAGTGTCGAACACCACGAGAAGATTGTGTGCGACTTGCTGGCATCCTGTCACGCTCTTGGAAACACGCAAGTTGACATCGTCACGACGTTCTACCCGGAGTGGATGCGCATGCTGCCCCGGAAAATCATCCAGAACGAGGCGAGAACGGCTGTTCGCTCCGAGAAGGAGGCAAGCGCCACGGACCGCGAGCTCCGAGTCGTGCAAGCGAGCATCGTGGCACTGCTGGCGACCCACGGCACCAGCAAAACAGTCCGCACTCAGCGCCAGCTGCCGAAAGGGCTCGACGGAGAAATGCACTCGATAGCGCTGGAGCTGAACGTGAACACCCCGACGTCAGGCGTGATCATGCAGCCGAACAAGCCGTTTGACAAGGCGGCGTACGTTGTGGCTCGGGAGATCCACGACATCGTGACGCGTCACGGACCTGCGCACGAGTTCATCCCGACGTATCTGCAGACTCTATACCGGCTGATCCAAGCGCCGCCGGCGATGAAGGAGTTTGTGCGCATACTGGTCGATGTAAGTGTGCGGCTGTGCTGTCTCGTTGGAAGGTCTGTTGCTGCATTTGCAAGGACTGACAGCTTTGTTTCTCGTGTGTGTGTGTGTGTGTGTGGGTTGCCTTGATACGACGCCCAGGTTGGAGAGGAGTATATGATGACCATCGGGCAGATCGTATCATCCCGATCTTCGATCTCGATCTACTGGATGCTGCTCGTCCTGTACCGGCTGTTGGAGTCGAAGATGTACAAGATTCAAGTTCGAGAGATCCTGCTGTCGAGCAGTATTTTCCTGCAACGGTTGCTGTCGCTGTTTGACGAAGACACATCGGTGGGAAAACAGGAGAATGCTTCATGCTTGCTGTGGTGGTGCAGAATGATTCAGACTGCTAACGTTTGGCTCTCGTGTTGTAGACTCAAAAGTACTTGACGGAGCTGCCGACAATGATTTTGTGCCGCCTGGTGCTGGCGCTTGTGAAGTCAGACGTCACGAAGCACGAGAAGTTCACGCTGCAGTTTTACCAGAATCTGGCGACGAAGTACCGGATGCTGCAGCGTATCCTGTTCGGGTTTCCCAGCTTACTCACGGTCGAGGCGTGTGTTGGGCTCCTGAGTCGGATGACGAACAACCCGTACTTTGCTCAGTTCGGCGGAAGCCAGCTGGGGAGCTCCCGCACACGCCAAGTTCCGCACCATTCCCTGACGTTTGGAGAGACGATGAACTACGGCGGCGCCGCAAGCGGTCGTGGGACGGCGGTACTCTCAGGGAGGCAAACGGGTATCCTGTCTCGACGCAACAGCTACTCCTCTATCCGGCGAAACAGTTTGTCGTCGATTTCATCCAGCGGAAGCACGAACGGCAGTGGCGTTGCGATCAAGAACCCGGAGGTGTTGCTGCGACAGTACCGGCTGTTCGTTGAATCACCGTGCGGATCACTGAAGAAGCGTCTCGATCAGTACGACGAGCCGATCTTCCTGAGACTTCGATATCGCTGCCGCAACACCTTCTTGCAAGAGATCATGAGCCACATGGTCGGAAGCTTCGACGAAGGGAAGCGAGTGTTCAGCATGGAGTGCTACCAGTTCAGCGGCATATTCAGCACATCGAGCGGCCAGCGGGAGAAAAGCGACATCTACCTGACCCCCCGCGCGCTGATCGTCGTTCGCACGATGAACCGCCAGACCCACGAGTTCGAGTTTCGGTCGATCGAGGAGATCGTGGAGGCGAGCGGATCTCCAGACGCGGTTGTGTTGACGGTGAAGAAGAAGCTCAAGTACCTGTACTCGGACCAGGCAAAACTGATCATCCAGAAGTTGAAGGATCTCGCCGGCGCGATTGGCATCCGTCTCAAGTCGACTTGCCAAGACCAGCTCCCGCAGCAGCAGGTGAAGGTGCTCATCAACCAAGACCGTCTGGACGCCTTCAGTTGGCTTGATGTGCGGAAGCGAACTGGAAGGCATGGACCGAACAGGTATCGGCAGAAGAAAGTCTGCGTCGTCGACGGGAACATCCGCGAGGTCGACAGCACGTCGGACAAGACGTACTCGCTGAAGAACTTACGGCGCGTCGTCGCGCCGCATCCTACTGTCGAAGATGCTGATGTGGTCGTGGCGCTGGAATTTGACGATGGATCTCGCTTGGTGTACGCTCCATTCGATCTCGACGCGTTTCTGGGCGTGCTGTACGATGGGTTTCGCTTCGTGAACAACTGGGGTGTGTCGTTCGGCCGCGAGTTTTCGAAGATCAACTCGCGAATGACGACGCGATCGCTGCTGAAAGACGACCTCGAGCGATATTTCTACTTGAATCACGAGGGGCAGTACGTGTCAGCTCATGGCGAGCTCACGAAGGAGATCGAAAAAGCGAAGGACGAAGGGCTTGCTGCGACTTCCGCGACCGACAAGGTGATGTTCGGCTTCGAGAACATGACGATCAACGTCCGAGCGGACGATTTCACGGGCAAGACTCTCCAGAGCCGACTCGCTCAGCTCTCGTTCGGCTCGGTTCTTCGCGGGATATCCATTCTGGTACGTGGCGATCATTTGTGGCTATCCGTTGTTTCTGTCATTTGGAGCTCCTATTGACCGATGCATTATTCTTACTATGATCAGTTGGAACAGTCGAGCAAGCCGCCAGTGCGGACAAACGAGGTCTCGATCCTCCTGGATGCATTCTGCCGAGTCACCGATGGGTGCTACAAGGCAGTATCCGATTCTCACGCTGAGGTTTCAAGCATCGTGGTGCTCTTAGCGAAGCTGGTGGGATCTGGCGACCCGATATCGACTCTCTGGGCAGTCAACGCTCTGCACTCACTCGTCGCGGACCGATCACGGTTGTCGATCAACAAAGCGGCGGAGCGGAACAACCGCCACTTGGTGTTCGAGCAGAAGAAGATGATCCAGCAACTCGTGGACGTGCTGGATCTGCAGAAGCCGTACTGCTCGATCGCGGTGCTCCAGTTGCTTCTTGATGCCTTGAGCACGACGCGCTTGAGCACGGACAACAGCCACTTCGACGCAATCGTCAAGGCGCTCAGTTCACAGTACTCCCAGCTGATGGAACTCGCACGACAAGGCGAGAACACGGGGTTGATGGCGGCGGCTGTCTCTCTGCTCAAGTTGCTCGTGGACCACGGCGATGCGAAGGTCCGCCAACGCATCTGTGATACAGCGCTAGAGACCGGCCAGACGTTGTCCGATCTCCACAAGGCATTCTTCCACCCCTGGAAGGATGGACGCGAAGTCTACCAGTTCATCGGAGCAATTTGGATCGTGCATCACAAGCCGTCGTTCGACTTGCTGCAGCGAATGCTACCGAACGGCTTCCTTCGGATGATCTCCCACGTTTCGACGAGGAAGAAGGTCCAGAAGGAGCGTGACCGGAGACTCAAGACCGAGGTGAGAAACCACTCGAAGACAAAGCAGGAGATGGCGAAGAGCAGTGCTGCAGCTTGGTTCATCCGGCGGATGAAGCAGCAAGTGCTCTCAGTCACATCGGAACCGAGCGCGGGCACTGTGAAAACGAAGGGGGAGAACAGCAGGATGAACTACTCGGGAGAGTCGTCGGCTGACCTCGGACTTCTCGCGGACTTGATTCAACGAGACTTCTTGCTCCCGGACTTGATCTGGAACGCACAGTCTCGGGACGAGCTGAAGACGGCGCTCGAGAAGTCGATAGAAGCCTTTGAGAGCTGGAAGAAGTCGTCGCTGGCTCTTCCAAGCGCGTCAGTGATCATCGGTGGACCGCAGAGTTCAGTGTCAGCACCCAAGTGGAACCACAAGCAGTTTCGTATCCAGTACGAGTGTTTCAGCAAGGAGCCGCAAGCGGGAAGATTTTACCTCCGGGTGCTGCACGAGAAGATCAAGGATGGATCACTCCAGCTGGACCAAGTTGCCAACGGCCTGGACTTCTCGAACGGGCAGCAGATTCGTCCGAAGAGCCCTGTGCCGAGCGAGTCAGCGGATCTGTTCTTCGCTGGAGCCGAGATCGCCAAGGCGCCATTGACATTCTTCAACGACGTGTATCAGTGCTGGCTGGAAAACCTGCATCTTGGCAGGCTGGTGCAGTACGGCGCGCAGGGCGTGCCGACCAGTGCACCAGATTCAACGCAACTGTTCTCGCAATCTCAAGACTCGGAAGAGAATGGGTACTGGATGCTCAAGATTCTGATCGAGATGGCGCGTGTCTTTCCCAGCGTCCGAGACGTTTCACCGAACCGCGCCAAGTTCCTGATGCAGTTGCTCAGCAACTCGTTCGTGGCAGCGGAGATTCAGGACATTGTGGAGTTGATGTACCAGATGAGTCAAGCCAACGGAGCAACCGAGCAGTTTTGCTCGAAGAGGATTATCCAGGTATTCCTGCATCTGTCAACGTTGGGTCACCGGAGACGGCTCCAGATCGAAATGCAGCAGAATGCGACGCAACCGACCGCGACAGGAGACAGCGATGACATCCCGATGATGGAGCTGAACGGCAACCACACTTCGTCACTACCGATCGCGGGGCTCTCGTTTATGGGAACCTCGCGCTTCAACATGAAGTGGAGCACGAGACAAATCGCGGGGGAGACAGACGCCGAAAGCACAAGCACAACAAGCGGGCCGTTCACTGTCGTGGAGTTGAAGGAGCATCTCGAGAAGGACTCAGCGACCAGAAGGCATCAAACCTTTGGTACATCCGTGTGCTGCTGCTCGAAACACGTCGATGGCGATGACAGCGCGCATGTGTGGAAGGCACTTGCCGAGTTTCCCGAGCTGCGGTGGATGGAGTTGCCGGACCAGTCAATCGATTTGCTCGAGACAACGACCTACGCGCTTGGGATTCTGCGAAACTTTGTGTTCAACGAGAAGATTGCATCAGCTGCAGCAGCGAACGTGTGGCCACTCCCGCTGACGAACAGCGCACTGTCCGAGTCGTTCTCCGTGGCGATGTTGGTTCAGCTGCTGTTGATCGACGACGTGGTGGTTCATCGGCTGGTGTGCGAGATCTTGCTATCGCTGAGCGACGCCGTTCTTGAGAAGATGTACACCTACGGCGCATTCTTCTTCATCTTCGCTGCAGACGCGGCCAGGAAGAGCACTGAAGACCAGAGTTTCGTGTTTGAAGCTCAGCTTCTGAAGAAGATCCATCGTATGCAGAAGGCGGAAGAACGTTACAAGGGGCAGAGCTTTCTGTTGGACCTACTCCCCGAGTCGCTGATCACACTCCTCGACACAGATTCGGCTGAGGTGTTTGCAGACATCTTTTGCGGCCGGAAATCCGACAAGCGGGCGCTGTGGTCCGCTTCGATGCGCAGCCATTTGCAGAAGATGATCCAAGAACACATCGTCGACTTCAAAGAAGAGCTGGAACGGGATGTCGGCGCGGTGTACAGCTACGTTCCGATTCCTCCAGTGAGCTACGCCGAGCTTTCACACGACGTTTACTGCAGCGGGTACTATCTGTCCACACTGGTGGAATCCGAGGCTGAAATCGACGCGATCGAGCACCCTCTGATCCTGATGAGCAGCATCGAGGAAAAGTGGCGGTACCTGGTGCGGCGTCAGGCTCGAGGTCTTGATTCCCTGGATGATTCTGGCGCGTTCAAGGTATTTGGCTGGAACGAAGACATGGTGTACACCTTGGCGGACCTTCGCGAGAGGTACAGAGAACTCTGCGGCAAGGCTGGCGAGGTTGGCAATGTGCGCAGTGCGTTCGACACCCTGAGCAGCCGGCTTGAACGAAAGGACGAAGCCGATCTCGGGCGTACAGCGGACGAAGTGATTGACTGCATTCTGAGAGCACAGCTGATTCTACTCGAGAAGTTCAGGTTCCAGTTCTTCTCGTACGAGTCCAAGACCCTCGACTTGCTGATCGCGTTGCTTGCGCCGCCCGTTGACTCGGATGGTATCCAAGAGCAGACGACGTTTCCCAGTTTCCAGGAGAAGTCGCGAAGTATCCTTCTGGA
>JAASGA010000613.1:0-15556 GCA_023334105.1 Globisporangium nodosum
CGGAGACTGCGGATCCGAGTGTGTAAGCTTCGTGTATGTGAGAGTAGACAAAGTATCACGATTCTGCCTTGCATCGACGAGAGAGTTCAAGTTGCTATGTGCTGCATGTTTAGGTGTTCTATTGGGCTGGATACACCTTTGCCTTTGCCTCTGAGCGCATATTTCGTTCAGGAAGAGTTCGCAGTTGATGGACGATGTTTCTGCACCCGTAGCTCGACTTGAGACAATGTCGTGAAGAATAAGCAGCCGACACAACACGAGCTGCCTGCTGATCGTGAACACCAGAGGCCTCGCTCCCACTCACCCTCGTGTCGAGGAGTCGAGGTCACACTAGTGCTCATCGAAGTCTTCCGAGTTGACATCGACCAATTTACGAACAAGAGATTGCTTTGTTTCGTGCAATCGGTCGACAATACTTCAACAAGCAAGGCGGGGGCGCTGCGGTGATGGTGGAGTCTACGTTGTTCGTCTCTCGGAGCGGTAGTGTTGCAGGAGAGGATAGGAGGAGCGCTGGAGCTGCAAGCTCTGGAGGAGTCACGACCATACAAATTTTTATATATTTCTATTATCACCGGTGATAGTGTCGGGTATGCGAAATAGAAGGGACTGTGAACCTCTCTAACAAGCTTATTATGCCCTCTCATAACAAAATCGCATTTATCCCAGCTGTCGTTTCCCACAGATCCGAAAAAGCGGAGCAGGTCAGTGAAGAGCTTCCGAGGAGTGTTGCGCGCGTGACGCAACAGCAGCAGCAGCAGCAATGGCGTCGGACGGGAAGGCCGCCGAGTACATGGCGCAGGCCAACAAGGCACTCAAGAAAACTTCGTTCTTCTCCTTCGGCGGCGGCTCGCAGAAGTACGAGGACGCCAGCGACCTCTTCGAGAAGGCCGGCAACCAGTACAAGATCGCCAAGAAGTGTGCGTATACGCTGTAGTGTGGAGAAGGGGGAGAGAGGGCGAGCGCTCTCCTTGCGCGTGATACTAGCGGACAGGGAAGGGGGGGAGAGCGGTTGTGCTGAACGTGAGTGTGGTGTACTGGGGATGTGTATTGCGGGTCTTTGCAGGGCAGGAGGCGGCGGACGCGTATGTCAAGTGCGCAGACTGCCAGGTACGCCGCAGAATATGACATCGACATGCTGACAGCCGAGCGCTAACAACACACACTGTGTGACGTGCAGATGAGGCTGAAGGAGAGCTCGCGCGCGGCGCAGTTCTACCAGCAGGCGGCGGACGCGCTGGCGAAGGTGAACCCGACAGGTGGGAGTGTATGTAGGCTCTCTTTCCCCCTTATGTAGGGCTGCACTGAACGGACTGCGGTGCTTGCGATAGACGCGGTGGAGTACTTCCGCACGGCGATCTCGATGCTCTGCGATGCCGGGCGATTCTCGAACGCCGCGAAGCTTCAGAAGCAGATCGCGGAGATCTACGAGAGCCAGGACAACAAGGAGGAGGCGCTGGAGAACTACCGGCAGGCCGCCGACTACTTTGAGGGCGAGAACCAGGCGTCGTCCGCGAACAACATGCGCCTCAAGGTCGCGCAGTTCTCGGCGCAGCTGGAGCGCTACGACGCGGCGCTCGAGATCTACGAGAGCATCGCGCGCACGTCGATGGAGTCGAACCTGCTCAAGTTCAACGCGAAGAACCACCTGCTGAACGCCGGCATCTGCGCGCTCGCGACTAAGGACCTCGTGCTCGTGCAGATGAAGCTGAACGAGTTCCAGGAGATTGACTACACGTTCGGCGACAGCCGCGAGGGCAAGTTCCTCCAGGAGATGGTGCAGAGCTTCGAGAACTTCAGCCCCGACGGCTTCGCGGACGCCGTGTACCAGTTCGACTCGATCTCCAAGATCGAGCCGTGGAAGATCTCGATTCTGCTCAAGGTGAAGGAGAGCATCATGGGCGAAATGGACGCGGCGCAGGATCTCACCTAAGCGTGTCAGGTCGACTCACACTCTCACACACACATGCGAGAGCGCCGCGGACTGGTGGCGCTCGAGGCGACGGAGACTCGCGTCGCTGCTTGTTCCTGCTGCACTTGGCGCTTTAAGGGAACATGGGTTTGTCAATGCATGGCAAGCAAGCGTTCACTGTCCAGAGCTGGCGGTCTTAGTCGTCGTCGTCGTCTCCGATGATGCTCTTCTTCTCGGAGAATTTGACCAGCGGCGATACGAGCGGCCCCTGGAGGTAGAAGAAGTACTTCTGGTACGCGGGCGTGCTGAGCGCCACCGCGTCATCGCTTCTGGTCGCGTTCGCGATCTCGGCGGGGGCGTTCGCGTCGTCCGCCGCCACCTCTATGATCTCGTCTCGCTTCAAGCCCGGGTAGCACTCTCCTGACCTCAGCGATATCCGCTCTTGCTCCTGTCGTCGGCGGGTGTTTGCAGTAGCAGAGTCCCTTGTCAGCGTGCGGCTCATTCCTTCTTCAGTCCTCATCTACTACGACAACAGCTACGCGTCCGCACCATGAGCTTCTGGTTGTGCACGAACCAGTCGGGGAGCTGCTGCGGCAGCGTCACCAGGTCGACGTCGAACAGCTCGATGAACTGCTCGTTCTCGAAGCGCGTCTTGATGCTGCTCGCCAAGTTGCGGTACTGATGGTGCAGGCGTGAGACACGAGAGTGCAGACCACGACGGTGAGAACACCTAAGGACGCTGGGCGGCATGCAAGCTACTACTTGCTGCACCTTGTCGATCGTCGCGGTCAGACTCCAGTTCTGCAGTCTCCGCAAACACCCGATGATCGTCCCTGAGAAGTGCACACCCGTCCTGCGCACATCCACCAGTGCCATCAGCACTACCGCCCAGCCACCCAGAGCGTCGCTTGCAACAGCAGAACCACGGCGTACGCACTTGCACATGACGAGGATCGGGTGGCGGCGCTCGTCGAGGATGTGCTCGATCGCCTCCTTGGCCATGCCCTCGGATACGCCCTTCCAGTGTGCGGCGCTTCGGTACTTTTGCCCCAAGTGGATCTGCAAGAAGGAAGGTCAGGCGGTGAGCACGTGCGTTGACCTGCTCATGTAGCAGCTCACAGAAGAGCTAGCTCTCCGAGGCGTTCGTCAGCACCAACTGCCACGCACCACGTTGACGTCGCGCTCCTTGAAGAAGTCGGCGAGCTCACGCGTGAGGTCGTCGTACGAGAGATACACGACGGTGCTCAGCTGCAGCGTCACGAGGAACGGGAAGGACGACGAGTCGCACTTGTTGGCGCGGAAGACACCGTCCTCCACGATCTCGAAGAAGAGCGGCGGGTTGAGCGACGGCAGCGCGCCGTAGCTCGGCGCGACGGCGGGCGTGATGCTGGCGCTGGCATTGGTGGTCACCTCGGGGCCGCCGCCGCTCGCAGCCACTGCCCACTTGGGAAGATCACGCTCCATGAGGTTGGTGCTGCTGGTGTCGGACGATGATCGATACAGTAGTATGAGTTCTGTGGTGCGTCGACTAAGTGCGGATCTTGCCCTTCGTACATCCACTTTGTTCGATATAAATCAGTGGAATACAAATATCAAGTCATTCACGCATTTTAAACAGGATATGGAACCTCTTTCAAAAGTGTTTGGAGCAAGAGTCAACTGGGACACCTTCTGGGCTCATTCTCCGACTCGCCCGAAGCCACACACTTCTGGTGTTGCTGCTGGTGTTGCTGGTGCTGCTGCAGGCGCGCGCGAGCCGCTCTCGAAGACTCTCAAAGACTCGCAGGCGGCGGCCATGGCGCGCAAGAAGAGCAAGAACGGCGCTGCGAAGCGCAAGGGGAGCGGCAGCGGCGGCGGCAACGCGACGCTCGAGCCTGCGTCGCCGCAGGAAGAAGCAGAGGCAGCTGCTGCGACTGCGGAGGTCGTCGCGATCCAAGATCTGGAGGAGTCAGGCAGCTGCTGCGCGAGCGGCGCGTGCGGCTCGGACAAAGGCGTCGAGGGGGCAGTGGAAGTGAATGGCAGCGCGGAGGCGAAGGACGCGGCGGGTGTCGTGACGTTGGAGGCGGAGTCTGGGTGCTGCGGCGGCTCGTCGACTGCAGGGGTGAGCGGCTGCTGCTCCTCCAAGGCGAATAAGACGGAGAAGGCGACTCCTCCTCCTCCTGCTGTTGTTCCTGCTGCTGCCGCACCGTCGTCTACGACTGCTTCTGCCGGCGCGAGTGGCTGCTGCGGAGGCGCCGATAGTAGCGAGGCCTCGTGCTGCGCTCCGAAGGAGGAGGTTCCTGTGCCCAATGCCGAAGCTGACTCGTGCTGCGCGCCGAAGGCTGAGGCTGCGTCGGCATCGACTGGATGCGGTAGCAAAGCAAACGGGACATCCAAGGCGGGAGGCGACTCGTGCTGTGCGCCGAAGAAGGCAGGCAGCCCAGTGGCCGCATCGAACGGCTGTGGGGGCGCTGCTGCCAAGTCCAAGACCGGCGGCGGCTCGTGCTGCGCGCCGAAGGTGGTGGAAGTGGCGTCGAAGGGGTGCTGCGGAGTCACGAAGCTCGACTCATGCTGCTCCGCGAAGGCGAACGGCAAGCTGGAGCGCAAGCAGTCGAACAGCCACCCGGACCGAGTGCGCGAGCGTCTGTTCGACCGCGTGACCGAGTTCAAGAATGAGCGCGGCGCGAGCATGGCGCCGGCGGCGCGCAAGGCTGGCGGACTCACCAGCAGACCGGTGGAGACGGCGTCGCTGCGCCTGGCGATCGGCGGCATGACGTGCAGTGGCTGCTGCACGCGCATCGAGAAGTTCATGGCGACCCGCTCGGGCATCCACAGCGTGAATGTGAGTCTGCTGACGAGCCGCGGCGTGTTCGAGCATGACCCGAAAGTGATCTCGGCCAAGACGGTGGAAGAGATGGTCGTGAGCCTTGGCTTTACGGCGGGCGTGATGCCGGACGAGTCGCTCGTGTCGATCGTGCTGCACATCGGGTACGAGAGTCCGGAGCGCGTGCGTGGCATTCTGCTGGGAATGAACGGCGTCGTGACTGCCAAGGAGACGACGGATACTGTAGACCCATCCGAAGCGACTCCGTCATCGTTGCCGAAAGCGGTGGGGAGCCAGCGTGCTGTGGTCGTGGACTACGACCCGGACCAGACTGGTGCTCGCAAGATCGTTCGCCACCTGTCGCGCGTGCTCGGCTTCCAGGTGTACGCGTCGAGCCCTCGACCGCTCGCGGTACAGAACGAGGAAATCGAAGTGGCCAAGTTCAAGAACTACTTACTCGCGAGCTTCCTGCTCGCGCTACCAATTGTGATCATGGAGTACGTCCTGCCGCTGTTTGCGGCGGCGAACCCGGCGGACACCGACATCGTTTCGGGCTTGAGCTACAAGGACGCGATCAGCATGGTGTGCGCGACGCCGATCCTGTTCATCGTGGCGTACCCGATCCACGAGAGCGCGTTCCTGGCGCTGCGCTTCGGCTCGCGCGTGACGATGGACGTGCTCATCTCGCTCAGCTCGTTTACGGCGTACACGTTCAGTGTCGTGACTGTGATTCTGGGCATCTTCGAGCTCAACCCAGGACGCTCCGAGACGTTCTTCGAGGTCACGGCACTCCTCGTCACTCTCATCCTCGTCGGTCGGTACATCGAGAAGATCGTGAAGGCGAAGGCGTCGAACAGCGTCGACGCGTTGCTGCGCATCCAAGCGAAGACTGCCATTCTGCTGGAGGACGCAAACGAGGACGCGCTGCTGAAGGAGTCGTACATTGACGTGATCCTCGTCGAGCGGGACGATCTGCTGCGGGTGCTGCCGGGCACGCGCATCCCGACGGACGGCATCGTGGTCGAAGGCGCGAGCACGGTGGACGAGTCGATGATCACGGGCGAATCGCGCAAGGTGGCGAAAGAGGTCGGCTCGACGGTCATCGGCGGCACAATCAACGCGCACGGCGTGCTGGTGATGCGTGTGACGCACACGATCACCGAGTCGATGCTCGCGCGGATCGTGAACCTTGTGGACGAGGCGCAGGCGTCCAAGTGCGTGAGCCAGACGCTCGCGGACGTCGTGGCGTCCTACTTCACGACGTTCATCATCTCGATTTCAGTCATCATGTTCTTCGGGTGGTACCACCTGGCGCGCACTGGCGGCGTAGACACGCACGGGTGGGCGCCGCTCCCGTTCGCGCTGCGGTTCGCGATCACGATCTTAGTGATCAGCTGTCCGTGCGCGATCAGCCTTGCGGTGCCGACTGCGATCATGGTCTCGACGACGATCGGTTCCCAGTTCGGCGTGCTTTTCAAGGGCGGAATCGCGGTCGAGGCGCTGGAGAAGGTGGACGCCGTGATGTTCGACAAGACGGGCACCCTCACGAGCGGGAACTTGTCTGTGGTCGACTCGGCGTTCGCATCGAACGGCGTGGATGCACGCGAGATGTGGAGCTACATCGCCGCGGCGCAGAAGAACAGCGAGCACGCGATCGGCAAGGCGCTGGTCGCTCATGCGCGCCAGCTTCGCGCGCCGGAGCTCTCTGCGCACACGTTCAACTCGGTGCCGGGGTGCGGCGTGACTGCAGAGGTGGGCGGCAGGCAGATGAGCATCGGCTCGTTCAAGTGGATGCAGGGCGTGCTCAAGATCGCTGTGCCTGTGGACCTCGGCATGGCGAACGCGAAGATGCAGCGGCGCGGGTGCGTGGTCATCTGCGTCGCGGTGCAGAACGAGCTCATCTCGGTGATCGCGCTCCGCGATACGCCGCGACCGGAAGCTCGGTTCGTGATCGAGCAGCTGAAGCGCCAGAAGATCCAGCCTTGGATCGTGACGGGCGATCAGCGCGAGACGGCGCTCTCGATCGCCGAGATGCTCGGCATCCCCGAGTTCACGGTGATCGCGGACGCGCTGCCGCACCAGAAGGTGGAGAAGGTGCGCCTGCTGCAGAGCATCGGGAAGAACGTGGCGTTCGTCGGCGACGGCGTGAACGACGGTCCCGCGCTCGCGATGGCGAACGTCGGCATCGCGGTCGGCGCCGGGACGGACGTGGCGATCGAGTCGGCGGACCTGGTGCTGGTCAAGAACGACCTGCGCGACCTGCTGAACGCGCTCGACCTCTCTCGCGCGACGAACCGTATGATCAAGTGGAACTTCACGTGGGGCTTCGTGTACAACGTGCTCATGATGCCGCTCGCGTGCGGCGCGCTGTACCCGCACGTGTCGATTCCTCCGGCGCTCGCGGGTCTCTCGGAGCTGCTCTCGTCCGTGCCCGTGATCCTCTTCTCGCTGCTGCTCAACTTGTGGCGTCCGCCGCACAAGAGCAACGACGACGTGGCCGCCGCCGAGCACCAGGTGGTCATCCAGGTGGACACAAACGAGAAGACGCCGCTCTTGGCGAAGCACTGAGCGACCGCCGCCAACCCCAGCCCAACCCAACCCAACCCAACCCTGCAACGCCTACCACCAACTCACTCAGCACCAGCACCAACATCAGTGAGCAGCATGGCGACGACGAACTGACGTGCTTTGCAGTGGGGATCTCTTCTCTTCAATACACGACCGTTGCCATCGAAACCGAGCAGATCGCTCTCTCGTGATGCCTTGCGGTGGATCTCCTGACCTAACTCTCTCTCGTCTGCTCACAGCGCGCGTACTCCAAGAAGCTCGCGCGTACAGCAGCAGCGTTGCCACTCGGACACTCGCTGGAGCTGCCGGTGAGAGCGTCGAACCGCCGACAGAGTGTCTGGACATCGTCGCTTTGCTGCTGATGCAGCAGCGGATCGGTTGGAGTGACACCGTTCGCATCTCGCAGCACTGCACGCACACCCTTCACACCAGTTCCGCACGAGGCGTTGGTCGGAGTGAAGGCAGCCTTGAGCGCCTCGCCGAGTCTGCAGTCGCGCTCGAACGCGAGCTTCTTCTCCTCGAGCGTTCTTCGCGTCGGCTCGGCGAGTGCTTTCTTCGTGCGCGTCTTCAGCAGCAGCGCCAGGTAGACGCAAGCGGATGCGCTGGAGCTCACTTGCAGGAACTTTGGCCGCTCGCTTCCGAGCACCAGGAGACACTCGTTGAGCACAGCCGAGAGCTCCTGCTCGAGCTTACCCGGGAAGCTCTTGGCGAGAGTGGTCGAGAGCTGCGGCGGCAGCTTCACCGGCAGCTTCTGGCTCGCGTACAGCGCCGGCTCGAGCAGGAACTTGCGCCGCATCTCCTCGGATGCGAAGAAGTAGACTTTGTGGGAGTAAGTCGCGCGGTAGAAGACCTGTCCCGGCACGATCGACGCCCAGTCCTTCGTGCCCGCCCCGAGCTTGAATGTCACGGGGCAGTAGCCTTTGAGCTCCGGGAACTCGCAGTCTGCGACCGAGAGGAGACTCAGCAGCGACGCATCGAGCGGTGCCTTCGAGATCAGCGCTCGCGCTTCGTCTTGTTGGTCGGCGCCGAGGAACTCGGCTGGCTGAGCGATCAGCTGCTGCAGGTTCGCCACACTCGCCAGCCACACGAAGTGGTCTCCGTGTTGAACGCAGAGCTGCCGATCTGTCGTCGCCCAGCACCTGACGTATCGTGCGAACGCCAGCTCGACGGGACAGAAGCCTCGGAACACTGGATGGTCCTGCGCTCGCAGCGTGGCGCTGCGCAGCAGAACGCCGTCCACTCGCGCGGGGCGTCCAGCTACGAGATCCTGTCGGTGCGCTCGCGTCCTGGCGATGAGTTCGTCGAGCCGATCTCGGGCTTGAGCGAAGCAGCTCCAGAGCGAGTTCTGCGTTGCCTGGATCTGTCGGACGTGGAAGCTGCCGAACTCCAGACTCCAGTAGCTGAGCAGATCGAGTCGCAAGCCCTGCCAGACAGCGAACTCGTGCGCCAACAGCTCGCGCGCGGCGTCGATCTCAGCACGAGCGATCTGCTCTGCTCCTTCAGAGCTGTTGGTAGCGGCGTTCGGACCAGATGTTGAGCCCAAGAGCCGCTGTTTCTTGCGCCACCAGATCGTCTCGAAGTCGCCTTCGAGAAGGAAGAGGAAGCCCGGGTCGAGCATCAACGGGTTGCTCCGGCACGCGAAGCGCTGCAGGTCTTCAGGTTGCTGCAGATAGTCGTCGAGCGCCCAGCCGCGAAGCTGGCACTCGGAAGACAAGAGGCGCGTCGCCACAGCTTCAGCGACAGAGTTCGCATCCGGCTGCGCACCAGCGTTTTGTGCCAGTCGGAGTCGTCTGCTGAGTGCCGTCGCTCCGTGGCACTGCAACACCCAGTCGATCGCCGACTTCGGAGACACGTACACGAGGTCGTAGTGCGCCGCCAAGGCGATCGCGAACCGCGTCTTCCCCACCAGCGGAGCACCAGCGACGCAGCAAGTGGGTTTGGCTGTCGGTGCGAAGGAGCTCTCTTGATGCACGAACCGAGACGGGTTTGCTCGGAACGCGGTAGTTGCATCAGTGCCTCGCAAGAAGTACACACGCTCGCGATACACGACGATGCTGCGCGGTTCGCTCGATGTGCTGCTACCACGCGTCACAGGACACGTCGTGCCATGTTTCCCGACGGTCAGCTCGCCTGTAGCGAGCGCTCGTGTGAGTTCGTCCTGGCTCGCGATCAGCTCGGTAGTCTCGAAGAGCGAGCTCTTCCGCGCCATCAGAGCGTCGAGTTCAGTCGAGAGCTTGCTCGCGCTCTGTCGGATCGATCCCGACGCGTCGATCGGCGGCGCGACCGCGATGCCTCGTGCTCGAAACGCGTCGATCGCAGCGTCGAGAGCTTCTTGGTCCTCCTGGTGCTGCTCCTGAAGGCGCTGTGTCTCTTCTGCCTCAGCAGCTTCGAAGTCGAACTCTGGTTCTCCGTCACCACTGTCCTCCACGCCGCCCTCACTGTCGTCTGGCAGCACACGGCGAGCTGCCAGCTTCTTCCTGCGCTCCGGGAGACTCGCTCTCCACTGCGCGAGCTGCGCTTGAACCATCTGCTCGGCGTTCACATGGATCGGGATCACCAGCAGTGGAAACACGTCCTGCTGGAAGCACGCTTGCAGCAGCTCAGGCGACGGAAGGCGCGAATCGTCTGAGCCGAGTCCACCAAGCAGAACAAGACTGTCGCCACTGTTGTCGCCACCACTGCCATTCAGCTTGGCAGGATCCTCTCCGCGAACACTGCGGTGTTGGCTCTCGCAGCGCTGGAGTTCCTTCTTGAACCCTTCAGCGTACAGGTCGAGCGGCGATCGCTTAGACTCCTCGCTGCGGATCGACTCGGTTCGCAGCCGCTTCGTGAGCTCCTCGTTCATAGAATCGAGATCGGCACAGACCACGGCGTAGCTGCTGCCGTTGCTCGCACCCACGCTCTTGACCAGTTGCGAGACGCCAGCGCCACGTACGCCGAGCAGGATCACAGTCGGGACAAGAGATGTCGTGGCGCTGTGTGCAGTGGGCACGAACTTGAGCGGATTCCTCTCGAACGCGTCCAGCTCGCGCTTGCCAGCAAAGCTGTAGAACTTGGAGTTGAACGCCGCGACGAAGTCTGGCAGCCCAGGTGCGAGTGTGTGCTTCTCGATCCAGGACACGGGACAGAAGCGATTTGTCTCGCCGGCTTCAGCAGCCGGAGCGGCAGTAGACTCCGCGGTGTCGCTACTCCCACCGTCGGTCTCGGGAGGCAGTGGAGGAGCGAACGCAGCAGCCAGGTCTTCTGCTGTAACATGTCCGTCTTCCACACTGTCGATTCGCGGGGCGAGAGGGTCGAGCTGCCGCTTGAGCGCTGCCGCGGTGTCTGCTGCGTCTTCGTGAAGGAGACTCGACTTGACTGTCACACCTGCTTCTGTCGCGACTTCGATCACTGCTGCTAGTGCAGACTGGAAGAGTTGGCTCTTGACGCTCCCTAGCGTTGCGCTGCTGACACGACGCACGTCCTTGGTCTGACTGTCGAGCATCTCCTGGCTCGGTTCGAGCACAACCACGACCTCGGGGAGACAACCGCGTTCCTTCAACGCTGCGACGGTCTCGCTCGTGAACGGCAAGTTCGCCAGCACCCACCCTTGTCTGTCGTCGTTGCTGCTCGTGCGGATGACATCAGCAACGATCTCCGCTGCGTGAGCGGCAGGAAGCGGCTTCCCTTCCATGAGCTTCATCTGCACGGCCATGGGACAGCGCTTCGAGAGCACTTCGATCGCGTCGGACGCTGGTAGCCCTCCCAGACTGTCGGCGAGAGCTGGAAGGCAGGTCGACACCGAAGCGCTCACACCGCCACTGCTGACGAGCCAAACGCGAGTGAAGGGCTTCGCCTCTGGCGTCTTGCGGAGGTACTGCAGCGGGTGTGCGCAGAACGCGTCTCTGGCGTCTTGGGTCGCAGCCAAGTAGACGCGGCCAGAGAACACGACCGCGTACCTGGGATCTCCGAGCACGAGGCCGCTCTCGCGTGAAGAGGAGACCGGACAGAACTCTCTCCACCTCGACAGCCGCCGTTTGCTGGCTCGTGACGGTAGCAGCGACCAGTCTTCACGTGTCGCTTGGGCCCCTGCACTCTCTTCGCCACTGCTCTCATCTGCGACGCTGTCATTGGAAGTGCTGCTCAGCGCGCTCCAGTCACCGTGTAGCAGCCACCGAACTTGGTCCGCTCGACTGCTCGATGGCACCGCGCCTTCTTCAGGCAGCGCCACAGGAACAGCTCGACGCGACACGTTGTTTCGCGCGATACCCAAAGCGCTCTGCGCATTCACGAGCACACAGCGAGTCCGATCACTTGTGAGAGTTGCGAGATCCGTTCTTCAGCTCAAGCGAACACTTACACCGGTGATGGCGCGCACACACTGGTCGAGGATCACGCAGAGCGACTGCGACGCGAGCACGTGAACGAGGTGGTATCGCTGCGAGACTCCATTCGACGGCCAGCTGCCACTCGTAAGCGCTGCTATCCGAGCTTCGACGCGGCCCGAGTAGTCTCGGTAGCGGTCCCAGAAGGTCTCCATCAGCAGCGAGCGGATCGACAAGACTGGCTCTCCCGGTGGTTCGATTCCGTTCCGCTCCGCTTGCGTCAGCTCTGGCATCACTGGTTCGGAGGTGGAAGTGTCCTCTGCGCTCTCACCGCTGTCGTCCGGAGGTGCAGCGCCAGAGTCTACTGCCGGGTCTTCCTCGCTCTCCTCATCGCCCCCAGCAGCACCGTCTTCTCTTGGTGCACTCGGTGGTTCGGCTTCGTTCACCGAGCCTTCGCCTCCCCCTTCACCGTCTGTGGCGCTGTGTCGCGCAGAATCCGCGAACCCCAGCGTCTCGATCTTCGCTGCGTCGCCTTCCAGGATCACGCGCTCTCGAGCCGAGTACACGCGTCGCGAGGTTGGTGCGATGGTGAACTGAAGCACTTGCTGCTGGACGTCGTCCTGCGAAGCGGAGAGTGCGATGAGATAATCGGTGCCGATCTCCGCCTCGATCTCTGCTGGGTGAACATCGTCCATGACGATGCCCACGCCCTCTAGACGGACGGCAACCACATCCGCATCCACACAGAACACAGGGTAAGCATAGCATGGATGAGAGACCACAACATCCGATGGATCAATCGCACGCTCGACCTCCAAGCAACTCATCGCTCACGCACCCAAGAGCGTCTTCTTGGCGTAGTAGACAAAGATCTCGAGGCACTTGGGTCGCGGCAGCGCGCGGCCGGAGAAGAGCACATCGCGATCCGTATCAGGGAACAACACGTCTTCTTCGTGCGGAGGCTCGGAATGCAAGGAGGAGTTCGGAACCTCAGCAGCCGGCTCTTGCTGTGCTGTTTCGGCCTCGCGCTCAGTCCTCTGGTCCTCCGGATCGCCTTCTGCTCCAGCATCCTCCAACACTTGCGGGATCGCCTCCTCTGTCGCTGTCTCGACCGCTTTTGCTCGCGCCGCTGCCTCCGCCGCAGCTCTCACTCCCGCGCGCGCTTTCTTCCGCGCGATCGCGTCTTCAAGAGCTGTTGCGATCGAGAAGTGCTGCAGACGCAGCTTCTGTGCGAGCATCGCCGACACCCGTGTCTTCCCCGAGTGCGGTGGACCCACGACCGCTACACGGAGCGCCGGGAACTGCTCCAGCGATCTGATCGCTGCGAGCTCCGCGTCCCAGTTGTCGTCGCTCTCCAGGTTGAGTATCCGTGATGCGTTCGGTGCGGAAGCTGCGACGAGCGCCGCGAGGCACCCAGCAGTCACAGGGTCCTCGGCGGCCTCCTCCACTTCTTCCTCGAGCTCTTCTTCCAGCTGGCTGGTCGATGGATTGTTCCCACTTCGAGCTCTGCCGTTCCCAGCGAAGAGCGCCGAGAACTTGCGCGAGAGCGCGAACTTGCGCGGGTTGTAGCTCAGCAGGAGCTGCTTGAGCGACATAAGCTGCGAGTTGGGCGGGGCGAGCGCGCTGATCGCCTTGAGCTGCTCGCTGCCTGGCGGCATCTTCTGCAGGAATGCGCCGCGGATCTTGGCCACCTCGCGCATTGGGCGAAGTACGAACGTTGCAGTCGCTTCGAGAAGATGCGGCGACGAGATGGAAGACTGGAGCGTTCGTGGGGACGCATCATCCGACGCTGGCCCGCCTCCGCTGCTGCGCTCGCCCTCGCTGTCGTCGCGGTTCGCAGCGAGAGACTGCGTGTCGATCATCGCGATGCACTCGCGCAGCTCGAGGAAGAACGACTCGAACATGGACTCGTCGCTCTCGACTGGCAGCACGAGCTCCGCGATCTGGAGAACGGCTTCCCGGAAGTGTTCGAGTGGCATCGCATTGGCGCCGCTGCCCTCCGAGTCGTATACCCAGTCGCGGTTCGCGATCGCCGGCGCGCCGTCGCTGTTGACCGACTGGAGCAGCGCCAGCGCGACTCGGGCGAAGAACTCGGTGTACCGCGATGGCGAGAGCGCCAGCGCGTGTTTCTCCTTCGCAAGGTCCCAGAAGAGCGCGAGCAGCCGCGCGAGCGGCTCGTGGCGCAGCATCTGCGATCGGCGCTCGAGCCAGAGCCGCAACAGGTTCGTGTCGCCATCGCCGACACCGTTCTCGTGCTCCTGTTCGGGGAAGAGGAAGTGGCGGCGCATCGCGGCCGACAAGAGGATCACGAGGCTGAGGTCCTCGCGCGAGCAGCCGACCTCTCGAAGTAACTCGATCGATCTGACGGCGTCTTGGCGGAACTATCGGAGCAGCCAGCAGCAGCTCGATGCAGGAGGAGGAAGCAGCAGGAGACGACGTTTCGCTCACGATTCCTAGACAACTGTACAAGTATTTTTTATCGGTATTCATGATGACACACTACACAAAGTACTACTGACTCCACTTGCGCCATCGTCACCGGAGGAACGGGACGAGCATGGGGGAGCCGCCCTGCGCGGACGACGTGACGGAGCCGCGGATGCTCACGCGCGTCTTCTCGAGCGCGATGACTTCGCCGCCGTACGAGCTGCTGCTGTGCGTCTTCCCGGCCGCTCGTTCCTTCCGCACCTCGGCTACCTCCGGATCCTTCTTCGCTCTCTGGTGGTCGTCGGTCTTGGGCTTGGACACCAGCGACCGTCTTGATGCAACGACTGCTGGAGTCGTCTTGGAAGACACGCGGCGCAGCTTCGGCTTTGGTGCAGTTGCTACTGCGGCGGTGGTCGGTGGCTGCTTCGCCATGTCTTTGACCGGGCAGCCTGCGATCCACGGGTGGCGCAGCGCCTCCGTGGCCGAGAGACGGATCAGCGGGTCGACGGTGAGCAGCCGCGCCAGGAGATCGCGCAGCGCTGGCGGCGCCGCGCTCAGCTCCGGATCCGCTGCTTCGAGCGCCTCGAGGCTGCCGTCACGCTCCATCCTGTGGAACAGCGGGTCGTCTCGCGTCGCCGTGCAGAAGAGCGGCCGCTTGGTCCAGAGGTGCCAGAGGATGACGCCGAGCGCCCACGCGTCTGCCTTGGTGACGTCGATGGGGATTCCGGCCGCAAACGCCGCGTGCATCTCCGGCGCCGCGTACGCGAGCTTGGCGACGCTCTGCGGGCACTGGCGCACCACGTGGCCGCTGCCGCACGTCTGGAACCGCTCGGCGAGTCCCAAGTCGCCCACGCGCACCTGGCCGTCGGCGGTCAGGAAGACGTTCTCGAGCGAGAGGTCGAGGTGCGCGATGCCCGCACGGTGCAGCGACGCGACACCCCACAGCGTCTGCGCGAAGATAGCGCGCACGCCGCGCTCGCTGCGCGTGGCGAGCGTCTCAGTGGGGAAGCCGGCGGTCTCCATGCGCGCTTCGCGGCGCAGCACCGCGAGCAGGTCGCCCTGTGCGCAGAACTCGTGCAGCAGGTGGAGGCGCTCGCCCTCGAGATGGTAGCCGAGTAGTCGCACGACATGTTCGTGAGGGCAACCTCCTGATGCTTGCAGTAGCGTCAGGTGCATGTCGAGCTCCCGCAGCGCCGCTGCTGCGACTCGCGGATCTGCTGTCGTCACCAGCGAGTGTTTGTCGACCGCGAATGTGCGCTCATTGCCGCCGAGCGCCACAAGGTCCACGCACTGCGCGCCGCCGCTCTTGCGCTCGAGTCGCGCCACGAGCGTCGTTGGTGCGTTGGTGCTGAAACGCGACGACATGCGAGCAGCAGGTGGGAACTTTGGGTGTGGTGAGCGCCGGAAGCACCATGTGATCGAGTGTGGCAGCTGGAGTCGTGTCCAGCGCGTATGGGAGGGGACCAGGTGGTGGCGATGGCGATAGCCACAGCCAGTGGGTTGGATGCTATCTGGGCGGCACGAGCGTCAGCAGCGGGCAGCTCC
>JAASGA010000614.1:0-15547 GCA_023334105.1 Globisporangium nodosum
GAGAAACCAGTTCGTTCGCAGCATCTCCGGCAGCGTGTACGAGACCGATCCGGTGAAGAGAGCGATGTCGATCAGCATGCGAATCGGTCCCGAGCGCAGCGCTCGCAGCGGCTGTGAGTTCGTTACCACGGCACAGGCGCTCAGCAGTGCGTATGATCCGACCACGACCACGATTGAACTCGGTCTAGAGAATGGTTCACCGCAAGAAGCACATCCCGCCATTCAACGTGAGCAAATAGGAGGTTGCGCTCAGTGATCAACGGACGATGCAAGCGAGATGGAAGAGCGCATTAAGAGTGAGTCTATTAGGTTGAGATGTACAAGAACCGTCGTCGACGGCTGTCCACGCTTACGCGGACTTGTGCTTCTTGTTCTTCTTGTTCTTGCCGCCAGCCTGCTGCTGCTGCTGCTCCTGCTTCTTCTGCTGCTTGTTGGTGCCACTGGCGTCGTCTGCGCTGCGCTTTTGCGATTTGCCGCCGCCCTGTGTCTTCGCCTTCGTGGCGTCCTCATCCAGCTCGACGACAACGCGCGGGGCTGCTGCTGCGGCGGCGGCGGTGGCTTTGCTCGCAGACTTCGCGCCAGCAGCGGTGGCAGAAGCGGCCTTCTTCACCTTCTTCGCCTTCTTCTCAGCTGGAACCGTCACGCCTTCGTTCGCGATACACGCGGAGAGGCACGTGAGACGGGGCTTGCTCAGCAGCGTCGTCGACGTCACGGGAGCCACGCCCGCGTTTGCCTCCTCCGGCGCGAGCGCGTCGAACTTGAACGTCGCCAGGTTCCAAACCTGTACGGTGCCGTTCGAGGTCGCGATCACGATCCACGGCAGCTTGTCCTCGCCGTTCACGTACAGCACCTGCATGCAGCGGATGCGCGCCGTGATGTCGGGGTGGGTGACCTTGGCGACAAGGCTGATCAAGAAAGAGCGAGAGAGAGAGAGCAACACACACACTGGTGAGCTACGATCCTCCCTCGAGCGACAAGCTAGCAGCACGACGATGAACAGCTCGCGTATGCCACTCACTTCCCCGTCGCCTGCCAGATGTAAATATGCTTGTCGTCGCCGGCGCACACGACGTAATCGTCGGTCGCGAACGCGGCGCACTGGATACGCTGCTTGTGCTCGAGCGAGCCGACGAGCTCCGCGTTCGCGCTGCTGAAGACGGACAGGTCCGAGCCGAAGCACAGCGCGTAGCGCGACCCCTTCTGCGAGAGCATCACGAGGTTCGCCTCCTTCTCCAGGCGCCGGATGTACGCGATGCGGCCCTTCACCAGGTTCCACATGCGCAGCGTGCGGTCGCGCGCGACCGAGAAGCAAAGTTTCCCGCTCGGATGCACGGCGATCGAGTTGATCTCTCCCCTGCAGGTGCAAGTGGACAGCGAGCCAAACCACGTCAGCTTCGCTGCAACAGACCCACATACACTAGAGTATTCAAGTCTCCACGCACTTGTGACCGCCGAGGATGTGCAGGCAGTTCCAGTCCGAAGTGCGCCAGATGCAGATCGAGTTGTCCGCGCTGCCGCTGAGCAGGTGGCTCTGGCCGAAGAACTCGAGGCTCGTGATCGCGCCGTGCTGCTCCATCAAGCTCCCAACCTCCACGCGTTTGTCGACGTTGTAGATCCTGCGCCACACTCACTCGCGTCAGCATCCCAATTCAATCGATGACCACCACCGCATCACACTCTTACTTGATGAGCTCGTCGTTGCCGCCAGAGAGCAGTGTCTTGCCGTACTTGGCGCCCATGAGCGCCACGCTCTTGATGCACTCGGTGTGCGCCGAGTAGCCGAAGATGAGCTTGAGCTTCGGGCTCGGCGTCTTCGCCGCCGCCTCGGCGGTGGGAAACTCCCAGCCGTACAGGAGCCCTTCGTACGTGCCGGCGACGATGCGGAGCATGGCGGTGAGGGTGTGGGTCGTCGGGCGGTCGAGTCCGAGGTGCACGAGTGCGCTCGATGGAGCTGCTCCTCGCTTGATGTGTGACTGCCAATGGTTGGTAATTGTACTTTTTATGTCTTCGTTGCTGCTAAGTACGAATGCGACTGAAATGCCATTCGGTGACGCGCCAAGTCACAGGATGGTGGCAGGAGCAAAAGGCAATGTGTGACGTGTGACGAGAGGACTGAAATAGACTCAAGCGAGGAAGACACGCATTCCCATGCTGCTCGAGCGCGTGCGTGCGCGTGCGTGCATGCTCCGCTAGCAGGTGCAAGCGCCAGTGTGAAACTTCGCGAGAACCAAGCGAACTTCTAGACGACGCAGACCGCCGGAAGCGACTGTCATGGATCTGAGCATCGTCATCGCGCCCGAGAATGAAGCCGCGCCTCCTGCGGACGCGTCGCTCGCGTCGCCGATGAGCAAGAACCAGCGGAGACTCTCGTTGTCCGCAAAGTGGGCGAACGACAAGGCGCTGGCGTTCGAGTACCTCAAACGACAGAGGGTATGTGTGGCGTGTACGGTGGTGTGTTCTATGATGATCCAATCGCATCGAACTCACCGTGTGCGACCTACTTCTGTGCGCACGCACACAGGAAGTGGTCGTCTGGATGGAGCAGATCCTGGGCGCGAAGTTGCCGTCCAAAGATTTGCACGAGTCTCTCCGATCCGGAATCGTGCTTCGAGAGCTGGTGGGTCTGCTCGTATCTGATGCTGTAGCGAAACTTGCTGCTTGATACTAACGCAGCACCTGTATCCTGTGCATCACAGCTCGAAAAGCTGTTCCCAGACACCGCGCACTGCCTGTCGCCGATCAGCCGAAACTACTCCTCGCGGATGGCTCCATGGAAGGAGCGCGAGAACATCTCGGTCTTCCTCAAGCAATGCAAAGCGTGAGTTCCTTCTCGACGCAACCCCACTGGTGGTTGCTTGCTTGCTCTGGGTGTGTGACTCTGTCTAATTCTATGTATCTGGCCTCTTGGTACTGTTTGATTCAGCCTCGGGATGAACGATCTCTCGCTCTTCTGCACAGACGATCTCTACGACGGCAACAACATGGTCCAGGTGAGCGGGCAATCCTATGCGGGCTCGTCTGGGCAGTCACTTCTCTCCTCTAACGTCTTTCGCTGTCAATCTCTCACACTCGCGCTGCAGGTGATGTTCTGCATCCAAGACTTCATGCGGTTCTCCCAAGAGCATTCGGGTCACTTCCTCCACCCAGTCTATGACGAACACATGACATTCTCGAACCAAGAAGTACGTTGCTGACGTAGCTCCTGGCTGTGGCGTAAGATCTATGGTGGCTGAAAGCGTGCTGTGGTGTGCAGGTCGAGATGGCGATGTCAAAGATCGAGAAGGCAGGGATGGACGCGAACAAGCTCAAGGAGCTCATGAGTGGCTCGAGCGCTGGGTCTTCATCCGGAACGCGGGGCAAGTGCGGATCCGAGGACGACACCGACGCCGACTCTCTGCTTGCCGGCAGCGACACTGAGCAAGATCTTCCTGACAGTGACGAGAAGGTGCTAGACGAGCTGGAGAACGAGCTCCAGGTGATGGCTGGAGGCGAAGGAAGCTTGTGTATCCAGTCAGGCGATTCTCAAGAGACTGCCGAGGACTCGGACGAAGACTACGAGCATGAAGTCGATGGCGAGGCTGAACTCGACGACGATGAAGAGGCCGATGATGATGCCGCTGATGACGAAGAGAAAGAAGAGGATGAGGAGTGCGAGTTCGACGACGACGAGAAAGAGATCATCGTGCTGCTGAACGATATCGTCGACGCACTCGAAGAGGAACTGGAAGGCGACGAGGAAGGGTTGGAAGGCGAGGAAGAGGAACTAAGAGGTGGAGAGGAAGACGAAGCACCGATCGAGAAGGACGACGACGCACAACGAAAAACAGCTCAAGAAGCAGATCTCGAGGAAGCGAGATGCACGGAGCTCCCGGCGTCTGCTGCGTCAGAGATTGGGGAGTCCGACGTACTGATCCTCACCGAGAAGCCGCGCATCGTGTCGGATGCGGACCACACGGAGCTGATGGATGTCGGCAAGTCGGAGACAGTGGTAGTGCCGGACACCGCGAGGTTTGCACAAGGCAATGCTGCTTCCGCGGCAGCAAGTTCACATGCGAAGCTGACGAAGAAGAAGCTGCGGATGCCAAGGAAGAAGAAGGTGCGTGCGGCGTGTTCGCTCGATAGCGCTTGCAGTCGTCCTGACCAATGGTTGGTTTGTGTGTTGTGAGCAGAACCACGAGGAACCGGACGACGAGCAGCTCGAAGTCGAGGCGATGTCGCGATGCGCATGTGGGAACCCCTGCTCGATCATGTAGCCTCCTCCTCAATACCCATCGTTGTTCCCACGAGCAGTTCATGGAGCATACCTATCAATGACAACGAAGAAGCAACATGACGTTCTCTTGTTGTGCAGTACAAAGGTTAGAGACTGCGATTGCTTCGTTTAGCGGCGCTCGATCGAACGAGCGGGCAGAGCACAAGATAGAGCACATGTGCAACGTCACTCGCTGCATGCGACGAGCGTCTCGCCTGTGATCTCGATGTTCGGCGTCTCGTTCTGCTTGAACGACAGCATGAGGTTCTTGAACTCTTCAAAGTCGAAGCAGCTCTGCAGGACATCGATCACGTCCAGCGGGATCTCGTCTGTGCATGTCAGCCAGTGCCATCGCCATCAGTAAGTGGAGGAAGACGTCGCGAGCTGGTCCTCCGCTCACCTTCGTGCTCTTGCATCTGGCGGCATAGCTCGTCCATCGAGAAATACTGAGCAGAGCCACACGTGTGTCAGACCTAGCAGCGTCGACAGTAGGGTTAGTTTCGATCGCTATCTTGCATACGCACCTCGAGTTTCTCCATCAGGCGCTGCTCCAAGAACGACTCTGTCGAGGAGATTGGACACGAGTGCGCGTGAGATGCGGTGTGATAAGGGAACAAGCAAGCAGGCACAAGCGCACACGATCGCCGGCACAGCTCATTTGATACCACGCTGACCCACCGATGAGGTTCGTATACTCGTTGAAGATGTTCGTGTAGATCAGCTTGTTCTCGGTCACGTTCTCGAACACCTCTACTCGCCGTCGTCAACAGAGCAATCAGAGTCAGCAATGATCTTTGCACAGAAGCACACAAAGCAGAAGACGGTGGTGCACGCACCGCAGTTCTTGAGGCAGAAGTCGCTCTGCATGTTGACGAACTCTGGATCAATGAGGATGTCCTGGAGCACGCCGATCATCTCGTCGAACTGGTTCTCCTGGGGGAGGAGAAAGCGCTCGCGTTCGTTTCGTCATTAAGGATCCCCCCTCAGTGCTCCCATTGGATGGTTGTGGCCACGAACCTCGGTGTTCTCGCCGACGTCCGTGCTGAAGATCTCTTCTTCGTCGCCCGCGAGCGCGTCCGTGATCTCGGGTTCGTCTGATGCTGTGAGGAGTAGATGTAAGTGGTTAGCACCTCTCGGATCTGCTCGGTTCGGCGCTGTGTACCGTTCGATGCCATCAGTGCGCGAGCTTGCAGGGTGCCGGTGGCGTCGCCACAGCCAGCGAGGAGGAGGCAAGGAGGAGGTCGAGCTTGTCGCGTTGTTGAGCGTCGCGTCGCGTCGCTTCGTGAAAAAAACTGTAGCCATGTTTGAAAACGTTAAAAACATCCTGCCAGCTTGCATGTTTACGCTGTATTCCGTTTCGTAGTTTCTCCCTCGACTCCTCGACACGTGTGGCTGCTGCTGGTGGCGTCCATGCTGAGCCCACAATAACAACAGCGCAACACAGCGGTATCGCCGAGACCGTTGTTCATAGCCATGTCAAGACAAGCCACCAGTCCTCGTCTTCGTCGTGTTGCAGACTCAACCCAAGTCCAGTGCGCTGCAATTTCATTCGATAAAATTATCGGTACTTTCGTTCCAGTGTTCAGTCGCATTAGGTACACCGTACCACTACATCGGCACACATACAAACATCAAGTCATTTTTTATCGTTTCGTGAAATGGTTGTTGTATTCTTATCGACTAGCCAGCACTAATCCTCATAAAGGCTCGCAACCAGAAGAGAACAGAAGCCCTGGCGCCGCCGCAGAACGCGCGTGCGCTTGGCTTCCCGCAGCAGCAGCAGCAGCAGCAGACCACAAGATGGCGCGCCGCAACGGCTGGCAGGCGCCGTTCCACGTGCTGCAGGTGCTCACGTGGGTGGTGTTCCCCTCGCTCATGGCGCTCTTCTTCGCCTTCTACACGCCGCTGCTGGCGACGACGACTGCATACTTGGGCAGCGTGGTGCGTTCGCTGAATGATGGGGGTGTACGTGGGTAGATCGAGAGAGGGAGAGAAAGCTAATGCGAGTTGTAATCTCTGCAGGCGTACGGGCTCGCGTGCCTCTTCACAGTCTACTCGGTCGTCGTCTGCACGCGCACGGACCCGTCGGACGACTGCATCCTGCGGCCGTCGGTGCGTCCACTTGGTGCTGTGGATGTGCTAGTGGCGAAGGCGGAAGCTCATGCTCTTGCTCTTTTGTATCGCTGGTGCTTGACAGACGATCAACCGCGACACGCGCGCAGGAGACGACCAAGTGTACTGCAACGTGTGCATGCAATACGTGTACGTGCTGCTTCACTTACTGGCACAGGAGCGATGGAGACGCGAGGTGGTTGACTGGCTTATATATGTGCTGCAGCCACAAAGAGAGCCGTCACTGCCGGCTGTGCGACAAGTGCGTGGCCGTGTTCGACCACCACTGCAAGTGGCTCAACAACTGTGTGGGCCAGAAGAACTACAAGTACTTCCTCGGCTCCGTCATCGGCGCGACGACGCTGCTCGCGCTGCAGATCGCGCTCGGCGCGTACCTCTTCTGGGAGGCGTTCGCGCACCCGGACACCCTGCGAGCGCGATGTACGGACCACAAGTCTTCGGAGGTGATGGCGAGCGTCTCGCTGACAGTGTTGGATGTGGGAACCTGCGTGAACAGCGGCGAGCGCGTTCGGCTGCTCGAAGGACAAGGATCCGACTACAGGGCTGTGCGTGGACGAATCCGACGACCACCTGTCGCTGCTCGCGATCAAGCTCGTGCACGGCGTGTTGCTGGGGTTCCTCGTTCCCTGGTGCTTCCTCATCGCGCAGCTCATGCTCTTCCACATGCACCTGTGTACGTGTCTTCTTCCCCCTGTGTGGTCTTATTGAGATCGGCTAGCATGAGAGCGCTGACTTCGCCTATCGTGACGACAGGCATCGAGAACATCACGACGTACGACTACATCGTGCGCAAGCGCAAGCGCCAGATGAACCGCGAGCGCGGAGGTGACAACTCTGTACGTGTGTACCCGATGTGATGAACGGCGCTCCGGCACAAGGTTCCTTGCGCCGCGCTCGTTGCTCTTGGTGGGGACGACAGCCGGTGGCGTTGCTGACGCGCTTGCTCGCTCTTGTAGTCACACTCGAACTGGTTCCAGCTGCTCTGCGCGCGCATGTGCAGGAAGCGCGGCGCGATGAACGGCGCGCACCACGCGTCGGACGGCGACAAGACGCACAACGCGTCGCACCACTCGGGCGGCAGCCTGCCGAGCGAGGAGGAAGAGCTCGCGGCGATCGAGGCCGAGGTGGACGACGACCTCGAAGTGGTCAGCTTACGCAGCAGCAGCGGAAGCGTGCACAGCCAGCGGCAGGGCAAGGAACGGGACAGCTTCGCGCCCGCTCGCGGCTTCGGGATGCACGTCAACCTCGCATCAGTGGTCACGGGCGGCGGCTCCGCCGCTGCAGCCTCGAGCGGCTCATCTGGCGTCGCGCCGCCGATCGGCGCGATCCTCGGAGCGGGCAGCAACGACAGCATCAACACGCCGACCGCCTACCTGGAGGCAGACTACGTCGCCGCGCCGCACACGCCGCGGTCACCGCGCTCGGAGAACGAGAGCGCGTACCTCTCGGACGACTCGGCGGATGGGAACCGTCCGCTGCCCGGGATCAAGCTGACGAGCTCGTCGTCGATGGTGATGTACGGCCGCCCCAGGCCGTCAGACGCGGCCGTGAACCACATCGTGTGAGAGGGACTCTCGCTGGTGCGAAGGGCGGTCGGTCGGTCGGCGACGTGCAGCCAGAGGGGTTCTATAGTATACTACGCAGGTTGGGGAGGTGCATGCCATGCCGATCGGCGTTCAAAACTCAGGTTATGATGTATGGAAGGTGCTCCATCGCTCGCACACGCACTTTCTCTCTCTTACTCCTGCTTAACGACCGCGATCTTGTAGGTGCCGGTGGCCTCCGGGTGGATGTCCACGTGCAGCGTGCCGACGATCGTGTCGACGCTCGGCGCGTAGTGCGTGGGCGTTGACGCGCTGTTGGAGTCCGACGCCTGCACCGTAAAGGACTCGAGCGCCGCGACCGCCGTCCAGCCGCCCATGTCGTACTCCTGCTCCGGGGCGGCGGCGGTCTGCGCCGGCGCGAGCGTGATGGTGTGCGAGATCTTGTCGTTGCCCTCGGCCGCCTGTTCGTCGGAGCCGAAGACGAAGTTCACGGTCACCGTGTGGTCCGTGCGGTTCGTGACCGACGCAGTCTTCACGTAGCGCGGCGGCGTGACCATCGTCAATGTAAGGGGGCTGGATGGATCGCGAGCTTGTGGGGGTCGGACGCTTCTTCGGGAATGAATGAGATGTGAGAAATGCGGGAGAACATGTTCAACATGTCACTGTCTACAGGTAGAAAAATGTAGGTGCATGATGAAGAGTGACGTGCATGCCATTATACGTAAGGTTCGTATTGTCTGCCTCACACGCTCTCCATGACGACCTCGGCAGGATACGCGCTGCCGCCCTTCATGAGCCGGATCGAGTGCTGCAGATGGCGCAGGCGGTCGATCAGCCCCTTCATCACGAGGTTGCGCTCGTACACCTCCTGATGGTGTCCATGTATCCCCACAAGCACCAACAGCACCAGCATGTTGTGCACATCACACAAAAGTACACCTCAGATCTCCTGCTAGATGCACCGCAGGCAATAGCAGCTCAAGACACTCAAGACGCACCCGCCGCAGCTGATTCCGACGCTGCACGAGCTTCTCCGTCGCCTCCTGCGCGTCGTCGCCAGCCCACAAGCAGTCTTCAGCATCACCACCACCACAACAGGACAAGAACACCAGCAGGCGTCCACTCCATCACGAACATAATACCACCACCGCCTCTCCCAAAGCCCACCTTGCTGCCCACCGCCTCTCCGCTCTCCGCGCGCTTGACGGCGTCCGCGAGCTCGGCGCTCAGGCGCACGTACTGGTTCTTCAGGTGCGCGATCTTGGTGTACGAGTCCTGGATCTCCTCCGGGGCGTACGGAATCACGGGCGCGTGGCCGCCGCTGTGGCCGACACCGTGACCGACACCTCCTCCGAACGCGCCGCTGCCGATGCCACCGTTCGCGTCCGCGTGGTCGTCGGCGGTCGGCGAGTCTGGCGGCCCGGGCGACCCTGGCGCTGCGTCCACCGAGAAGAGGCGCGAGCTCGGCTGCAGCGGCGGCTTGAGGTTCATGTACTTGGCCTCCTCCAGCACGTGGTACACGATCGCCAGCAGCTCATGCAGCAGCTGCGGGCCACTCTTGGCGTGCGCCGGTGCGTGCGCGGGCACAGCGTGCTGCTGCTGCTCATCCGTCTCGTCCATACTTTAGTCAAGTGAGCAGTGCGACCAGGCAAGTAGGCTACTTAAAACAGTTCAATTTGCCTACTTGTAGTTTATCATTTCCAAGTAGGCAGAATGCACTTTTTTCAGAATGTCTGTATATAGCATAGGGAATTAGAATCTTGACGCCACATCGCACCGGAACATTCTAAGAAATCATGTGACGGGGTCCACACAGCCCAAAAAGTGCCACTTCCTAAAGTTCAGTCGCGATTTTACCGCTTCGAGGAACGACAATCACTCTCGCGATCAAGCGCCGCTGATGCTGCGGCAGTATGAGCCCGTCGAGACCGTGGGGTCGCCCGATCAGGCGGCCGCCGCCGCCACGCTCCCAGTGTACGCGGCCGTCGCGTCGCTCTCAGCTATCAGCGTGAAGGACGACGCGGCATACGGCAGCGGCGCAGCGGCGACTGCCGAAACGATCGCCAAGAGCCAGCAGCAGCAGCGCAAGCGCAACAAGGTGCGCGCGCGCTTCAACGATCTCGCGCGCGGCCGCAAGTGGCGCCACTGCCAGAAAGTGCTTTTCCTGCTCGGCGTGATCGGCGCCGCGCTGCTTGCGAGCTTCGTCGCGCTGCGCGTGATCCGCACGGACGAGTTCAACAGCGTCATCGAGTGGATCCAGGTGGGTTACATGCGCAGGTTATGCATGCGGGTTACGTGCAGCGTTGGTTGACTTGCTCTCTCTCTCTCGCTCTCTCTCTCTCTTGGATCGCAGGAGCACAAGACGGCCGGGTCGCTTGTCTATGTGGGGGCATTCACGACGTTCATCATTCTCTGGTGTGTACTTGAACAGGCAGATGTGGTCACGATGTAACCTCGTGATGCTGACGATACATGTATGACTCGCAGTTTCCCGTCGACGGCGTTTGAGTTGCTCGCGGGCTACATCTTCGGCTTCTGGCTCGGGCTCCTGCTCGCGACGGTCGGCAAGCTGCTCGGATCTGTGCTATCGTTCCTCATCGGCCGCTACCTCTGCCGCAAGCGCGTGCGCGCGTACATGGAGCGCGGCCACCCGGTGTTCAAGGCGTTCCAGTCGCTGCTGCTCAAGCGCCAAGTGCTCATCGTGTTCCTAACGCGCGTCGCGTTCTTCCCGATCGCGATCAAGAACTACGGGCTCAGCGTGCTCGAGGTCAAGTTCGCCGTGTACTTCGCCGCCGCGCTGCTCACAGGACTCCCGTTCTCGGTCATCTGGGTCTACTCCGGCCACGCCGCGCAGCACCTCACCGCGCTGCTCTCGAGCCGCAACTCGCACCACACCACGGAGATTGTGGTGCTGATCGTCGGCGCCTTGAGCGCGCTCTCGCTGCTCTTCGTCATCGGGTTCTACACGCGCAAGCACATCATGGCGCTCGCAGCCGAAGAGAACGCGGCAGTCGCAGCTGCAGATGCCGCCACAGTCGGAGGCGCCGAGCACGACACAGAGCAGCAGCAGCAGCAGCAGCGAGTGTTCGAGGCGAGTGTCTGAGTGTGACAAGCGACGAGTGTACACCTATAGATTATCGTCCAAGACCGAGTGAGTGCCATCCGAGCACTAGGGACGCAGCAAAGAGGCTTCCAGATCCCGTCCCCCGCCAACCGCCCGAGCGCTTTCGACCTCGTGGTCGCGATAGAGAAGGAACGAGAGTGAGTAGCCCACAAGCGCGAGCATGGCGATCCACTCGCACACGGCGCGCGCTTGGTGCAGTCCCCAGTTCTTCTCTGTGAGAGATCGACGCAAAGGGTGAGTGACGCGCACTCGCACACATAACCGCGCTCGGATCACGCACCATAGTACCAGAGCTTGGTCATGTCCGTGCCGTCGAGCCGCATCTTCGAGGTGCAGTAGTCCACTCCGAGGTTCTTTTCCAAGCAGTCCCGCACCGAGAGCCTCGGCGTCGATCCGACTATCGCTGTGCCGATGGGGACGAACACAAGTGCTGCGAGGACGAGCAGCACAGTGCACACGAACTGGAGCGCCACCGTGCTTTTCAGTCTTCGCCGAGTGCGCTCGTTCGCGGCAAGCCCGTCGGATCCTTGGAAGACCGGCGCGCGAGTCACCACAGACAGCAGCTTGTACATGATGCAGGTCTGCAACATGTACATACACCTATAAGAACTTTGTCGTCACTCGAGACGCTAAGGGCACGCACGTTGATGATGATCGCGAGCGTCTCGAGCGAGAAGAACCAGTAGGTGGCGTACGCATGGATATCCGGGCATTCGGTCGTGCTGCAGATCGCCTTGAACGGGAGACATACGAGCGCTGGTTAGTAGCTCACACTCACACAACGAACTCCGTGCAACATCGTAACCAGACCAGAGTTGGCAGCGCCGGAGTGGACAGCACGCCCAGCACGAGCGCGAAGACGCTCCAGCAGAGAACTGACTTCCCCAGGAGTTCACGGCGGATGCGCAGACGCAGCGACGCGAGCTGGTACGCGAAGTTGAGCACCCACGTCATGAAGATCGCGAGTGCGACCACCGTGAGCCCGACGCTGAACACGAAGTAGCTCGGAGGATCTGGCAAGTGTACGAGAGAGATCGAGAGTTTGATGTCCAGTCATGTCTTCCAAGGCTTGAGTCCATCATACTAACCTCTTCCCATATCGGAGAAGTAGGGCAGTCGCAGACCGCCGACGTAGCGATGCCGCGCGAGCGTGAGCGCGAGGCACGTCGTGAGCGTCACGATCAGCACCAGAGACGCCACGAGCGGCATCGCCACACGCAAGAAGCGCATGGCTGCTGCTGCTGCTGCTGCTGCTGCTGCTAGCGAGCTAAAAGATCAGGAAGTGGCTGTGATCAACACGGTTGACAGCGTCTGTTGCGACGTTGGGCTCACGAGTGTCGCCTCTTATCAGCGTCGGCGCCAACGGTGGTGAGCGATACTGGGTACTGGTTCGAGTACATGGAAGACTGCAGTCACGCGTCGTAGAGAGTCATCGTCGTGGCGGTTGTCATGGCAGCGCCGGTGGTCCCGGAAGGCGGCGGCGTCGGCACCACCGCGAGGTTGTAGAAGTGCGTGGACTGCGCGAGTCCGCGGCCCGCGAGCTTCTCGAGCTCCTCGTCGTAGTCGTGCGCGGCGAACGAGAGCGAGTACGCGAGTAGCGTGAAGACGCAGCCGAGCTGCGCGAGCGCGCGCATCTGATTGGCGGCGAAGTCGTCCTCTGCAGGTGGACACAACCAAGTCGATTAACGAAATACGTTCGCATCGCATCCCAGAGGTCGATCAGAGCTTGCAGACATCCACGCACCGAAGTTCCAGAGCTCCGTGTCCACGGCATCATGTCGGACGACTCGCACACAGTAGTCGTTACCGAGGTCTCGATCCAGGCACTATGCAGGTGCATGAGCGTGTCAGCAACAGGAAGAGTTGACGGGACCACAACGTCGAACGCACCTCCTGGATCGAGAGGCGCTTGAAGTCCTGGACGACCGCGAGTCCCACCGGCAGGTAGAGCACCACCGCGACGAAGTACGCCACTGCGCACGCGAACTGCATTTGGAAGGTGCGCTGGAACTTCTGGAGGCGCAGAATCTCGGGCGTCGGCGGCGCCTGATGCACGCTGCTGAGCGTGAACACCATGGGGTCCGTCATGGCGCGCACAAACTTCTGGATCTTATAGCTGATGAACGTCTAGAGATGAGGAACAAGATGCACACAAGCCGTCAGTGCAGACCCCAGCGATCATCGCATCATATCGCGCCGGTCGTACGTTGAGGACCACCGCGACGCTGAGCAGCAGTAGGAACCAGTGCGCCGCGACGCTGTGCATCGTCGGAAACGACGTGGCGCTGAAGAACGCGAGCAGCACGAGCCCGAGCATCGAGAGTGCGCCGAGCGCGACGTTCGTGCGCAGCAAGTGGATGGTTGCGGTCGGGAGTAGCATGCGTCTGTCGCGCGCCGCCGCCGCTTCGTCGCCCGAGCCGAGGAGCACGGCGCACTGGAACTGGAAGTTGAAGCCCCAGTTGAGCGCGAGCAGCACAGCGACGACCGTGACGCCGAGCGCGAACACGTAGTACGCCGGCGCGTCACGCACGAGGTCGGAGAGGTACGGCCATGTGAGGTCGCCCATGTAGTGCGCGCCGAGCTTGGCGCTGAGCACGCAGACCAGCAGTGTGGCAACCGCGATCCCAACTGCCGCGATAGGCGCGAGCGTGCGCAGCTGCTTGAGCGCCGCAGCGAGTGTCATGAACGAAGTTGTTGTGACGTGTGTGTGGCTGCGCGAATGAGCGAATGGATGACTTGGCGAGAGCAGCGCTGTCTCTGACGTGCTCGTGTTCGTGCTCGGGTGTTCTTCTAGCGTTTGAGAGCGCCCGACTTGTCTACTGGATCGGCGGTGGCTTCTTCCGCGTTCAAGTCGGTGCATGCACTCAGCAGAGCGTTGCAACCTTCTGCGCGTGTTGCAAGGCGGGGGAGCCGCAACTAGCGATGCCAGTCCTGTGGGGTCAAGTGTGTGGGTGCGCCACGAGTCCCTCTCTCAAGGAGGTCTGTACAGAACGTCTGCTAAGGTAGCAGCACGAACAGAGGCATACACGAGGAGGAGCCAAGCGGGAGAGAAGCAAGATCACGCTGGCGTCGGGCGGAAGATCCCGTGGCGCTCCATTGCGTACCTCCTGGTCGTCGACGACGAGCAGCGCTTTTGACAGCAGGAACTCTCCGATCCGACGACGACCATGTAGTTTGAGGAAACCAGCGAAATGTGCACTTTTGCAGAAACAAGCCCGATGCAGACGTCGAAGTGGGAGCAGCAATGGCACCTGGCGAAAGATGGGTTCGCTCGCTGTTCCATCCGCACTTGACTCACACATACGCACACACACACACATTCACACACAAGCTGCCCCTTTGCTTGTGCGATTCCACTCGCCAGCGTGCACACCCAACGACCAACGAGAGCAGGTAGCGAGGTAAATTAGAGTTGGCAGTTAGCACCAGCTAGATCGAGGGCGAGCGAAGCACGGGGATCGTGTAGAAGTGCGTGGACGGCACCTCGTCCTCCACGCGAGACGACGTCAGCGCGTCCACCACGCCTGCGTAGTCGTGCGAGAGGAACGATAGCGAGTAGCCCACGAGCGTGAGGATGCAGCCGAGCTGCGCCGCGGCCCGCAGTTGCGATCTCGAGAAGTCATCTTCGTAGTTCCACAACTTTGTCTCCGTGGCGTTGAGCTTCATCGTCTTGGTACAGTACTCGGTTCCCAGGTCGCGCTCGAGACACTGGCGTCGGAAGGAGGAGGACAAGCGAGTTAGAGGATCAGAGTGAAGCACGAGATTGATGCTCATGGCAGACACATGCCTCATACACACAGCAACTCGCAAAGCCCATGCATAGGAGAACCAGCGCAGCACACATACCTCGTCGATCGTGAGGTGCTTGAAGTCGTCGATGATCGCGAGGCCGATCGGCAGATACAGCAAGAACGCCACGAAGAAGAGCGCGGTGAAGACGATCTGGATGCGGTACGTGCGCCGCAGGCGCTCGAAGCACTTGGTGTCCTCGGCGCTCGGCAGCGCAGATCCTGCGGGGTGCGATCCTTCCAGTCCTCCTTGACGCGTTCGCGCGTGGCGGTAGATCGTGGTTGTCACTCCGGTCTATTCATGCAAGGCAGCCATCATCAGTATGAGGTAGTGGGCAATACCATCGCAACTGAACGAGTTCACGTACGTTGATGAAGACTGCGATGGTCTCGAGGACGAAGAACCAGTACGCCGCGTAGTTGTGTGTCGAGGGGTACGATGAGGTGCTGAAGAACGCCTGCAAGAGCGAGCGCACGACAGCACATATCATATCGACAAGTTGTTCGTATGAGAAGGGCTCGCGAACACAACCAGCGACAGCGAGCCCAAACGCAACTCCTCACGAACACACGAACGCACCAGGACGGGTAATCCCACCACCGACGCCATACCGACCACGGCGCACGCCGTCGCCCACCGCAGCGTGCGCCGCTTGATCTCGCCCAACTGGATAGGACGACTCAGCATCACGCGCTGGAACTGATA
>JAASGA010000615.1:0-15534 GCA_023334105.1 Globisporangium nodosum
CCTCTTTCCGTCTCTAAGAGACTGGAATCCTTGCGGAAGGTGCTACGCACGCTTCCTCTCTATCTGTGCTGCGTAACTCGGGTGCGCCCGGTTACAGAGACACTGACATACTGGAAGCCACGGGGTTGCACAGCCTTTGCGTCTCGCCGAGCGACAAGAATCTCGTTGCTCTCCTTGCACACTCCGGGGGTACAATACCACCATTCGATTGTACACAGCTCTGTTTGCCGCAAACATGGTGTTGAGCTTATGGCGCTGCTTGGTTGTCGGGTACAAGCGGACCTTGATCGTACTGTTGGCTGTCGATACTGACGGTGACGCCGGCATCGAGGTCTCGGTTCTCCTTGTCTTCCTTGGTGGCCGCGCCGCCACCTGCGCTCTCTGCAAGCTCTCGTTCTGGTCCTCGTCGGAGACGTTCCGCAGCAAGAATCACGAAGTGAGGAGATCGGCGTGCCGGCGGCATCGCGCAGACACTTCGTCGGCGTCTGTGTTGCCGGCGCGACGAGACAACGCGTGTGTGGACTTCTGCCGCCACAGGTGGGATTGGTGAAACCGCTGGCCGGGCTTGTGGCGCTTGCGGCGCTTTCGCTAGCGCTTCCTTCGTCGTGCTCGCGCGGCATGCGAGTTGCGTTGGTTTCCGCGCGTTGTAAGCGAGCCGTGGTCTGGATGCCAGAGTTCGACGGAGCAGCCCTCGTTGAACCAGTCATCGTCGTCCTGGAGGATGGAGCAGGAGACGGCGCAGTCGGCTTGTGTAGGTACGTGCGTGCGTGCTTGATGTTACGTTGAGAAGTGCTGCTTCTAGTCCTGGTTGCGCTCTTGTTCTGCTATCCACTTTCTACAATGGTTGGTTCTCATATGCTCTGTAGAGGGACGCTCTGAAGGGTTTCGTATGGAGAAGCGGGTGAAGCGGCGCCTCGTCATATTACAGCTCGACAACTCACTTGCGATGAGTATCGAGAGAGCAGATGAGTGTGACAACAGCAAACCCGATACAAAAAAAGACAGCCAATTTTCTGATAGTGCTAAAAACGAGGAAGAGTGGATACCTCGATTTTCGCACTATCGACTTCTGCTGCACCCATCATCGCTGTTCAATCCCCTCTCCAGACCTCTCCTGACCTCGCAAGATCTCTCGACGCCATGGCGACTTCCGCTGCTGCCCCCGAGTCGCAGGCTCTCCCCAAGCTCTTCGTGTACGACCACTGCCCGTTCTGCGTGCGCGCGCGCATGATCTTCGGGCTCAAGAAGGTGCAGCACGAGCTCGTGTTCCTCGCGAGCCACGACGAGGCCACGCCGATCGGACTCGTGGGTTCCAAGCAGGCGCCGATCCTGCTGCCGCCTGGCGGCAAGGCGTTCCCGGAGTCGATGGACATCGTGCGCTTCGTGGACGCCAACTACGGCGGCAGCGCGGTGCTGAAGGAGTCGGCGGACCGCGACGACCTCAAGCAGTGGATCAAGGACTCGGGCGAGACCTTCTATGTGCTCTTCCTCCCGCGCTTCCACGCGGCGCACCTGCCCGAGTTCGCGCTCAAGGAGTCGCGCGAGTACTTCCGCATCAAGAAAGAGCAGGTGGTCGGCTCGTTCGCGGACGCGCTCGCGAAGACGCCGGAGCTCGTCGCGAAGGCGAACGCGTTCCTCGAGCAACTCGAGCCGCTCTTCCACTCGAACCGCTCGGTGAACAAGGCGCTGAGCTACGACGACCTCGATCTTTTCGGTCGCCTGCGTGGACTGACGCTCGTGAAGGACCTCAAGTGGCCGACCAAGATCCGCGAGTACATGGACTACATGTCGGAGGCAGCGGACGTGCAGCTCCTGGACTCGATGGCTCAGTACTAACGTCTTACTGAGTATGGGAGAGCCGACGTCTTCGTGACGGGGGCTGGTTTGTCTCTCCCCGAGAGCGGAACAGTGCTCGCGCTCTCTGCGTTGAGCTCGGTCTCCGTCGTTCGATGCTCGGAGGTCGCTGAGAGTTCTTCCTGCGTTCGCTGTAAGCACCACGTAGCAGCATCCGAATCCCATGTGAACCGAGCCGTCTTCTCTTCGCTAGCTTCCTCTTCTTATGGTTCTTGTAGCGGAGTACTTACAGGGAGGTCCTTGTAATGGGGTTCTTTTAGCCTCGTGTTTACCTCGCTACAGCGTCCTCAATCAGCCAAAAAATCCTCAAAATGGCGAACATGGAGGCTCTGGCGCACGAGGAGGACGAGGTGGACGTGCCGGACCTCGGGCGCCTCACGCACACGACCGCCATGTGCTGGGCGGCGGCCGAGGGCGACGTGGCGCTCATGCAGCGGTTGCGCGCGCTCGGCGTCGACGTGAACGCCGCAGACTACGACAAGCGGTGCGGCTCCCTCGTTTTCTTCACTATCAAGTTCTCCTGTTCAAACTAACGCGATGGCCCGAGATCATCATGCCACGACGACGGCAGCACGCCGCTACACATCGCTGTGAGCGACAACCAGCTGCGCGCGGTCGAGTTCCTGGTGCTAAGCGGCGCGGCGGTGGACGCGCTCGACCGCTGGGGCCGCTCGCCCCGCGACTGCGCGCGCGACGCGGGGAACGCGGAGATGCTCCAGCTGCTCGACGGCGTTCTCCCCAGTGGCACGAGCCTCCCGAGCACCAGTACACGCTCTGCGACTATCAAACAGGACGCACCAGCACTCGAGATGGAGCCCGCGCGCCGCTCCATTGCGCGCTCCAAGTCGAGTGTGGACGTCGCCGCGTTCTTCCGCGCCATCGAGGCCGGCAACACGGAGCGCGTGAAGCGCGCGTGGCTCGACGGGCTCGCGCTCGACGTCACGGACGTACGCGGGCGCTCGTCGCTGCACCTCGCGGTCGAGCACCGGCGCGTCGGCATGATCGAGCTGCTGCTGTCGGCGGACGTGGACACGGCGGCGGTGGACGACCGCGGGCGCACGCCGCTGAGCCTCGCGGTCGAGAAGCAGTTCTTCGCGATCGCCGAGATGCTGCGCGCCCACCAGAAGCACAAGCTCGCGATCCGCGCCGCCGCCGACGGAGAGGACCAGCAGCTCGTGGCGCAAGCGTTCCGCGCCACCAAGCGCGGCGACCTGGCGGAGCTGCGGCGGCTCGTGCCCGCGCGCGTGCATCCGGACGTGCAGGACTACGACCTCCGCACGCTACTGCACATCGCAAGCGCCGAGGGTCACGTGGCGGTGGTCCAGTTCCTTGTGGTGGACTGCGCCGCGCACGTCAACCTGCTCGACCGCTGGGGCACGTCGGCGCTCACGGAGGCGATCGACTTCGCACACAACAAGGTCGCGCGGTTCCTGCTGGCGAACCACGCGAACGAGAGTGGGAACCGCGCGACGATCGCCGTCGACCAGATCGACACGAGCACGCTGAACGCGGCGCTGGAGTTCACGCTGCGCGTGGTGACCAGAGTGCGTCCAGTGTCTGTCGTTGTCTGTCGTTGTCTCTGCTGTATGTGCGCTGATCACTCTCTCTTGTGCGCCTCCAGAAACGCTGGCTCATGGGCCAGGTGTACTGCCCGATGACCGAGGAGAGCGGCAACTGCGTGCTCGTCGCGCACGGCGTCTGGCACCGGAACGACTCGCTGCTGAGCCAGCGCGCAGGCTCAGCCGGAGACGTGGTGATGGCGTCCCCTCCAGTGTCACCGACGGCGGCGCGGAACGCGAGCGCATCGCTGCGAGTGGACCCGATCCAGATGTTCCGCAAGGTCGGGTCGCTGATGACGATCGACCCCGGACAGGGACACACGGGCACGGTCTTCAGCGGACAGCACCCGGAGTGGCTCAACCTGAGCTCCGCGATGCAGTCCCACTTCTTCCTGCTGCCGCTCGCGCGCCGCGCTGGCATCCAGACGGTCGTGTCCGTGCCGATGATCTACAAGATGTCGACGATCGCTGTGCTCTCGTGGTACTCGGACGAGGTCGTGCCAGAGGAGCCGCTCGAGCTGCAGCGCATCCAGCGACTGCTTCGGTCGGTGATGATCCTGTCGACGCTTCGCTTGGAGGTGCTCGCTGCTGTCGCGTCGGAGGGGACCGAGGTGATGCACCTGCCACGCTTCCAGTATTGCCAGTCCCTCGATACAGCGCTGACAGCGAACGGCGAGCTGATCGACCCAGGCGTTGGCAGCGAGGACGGTTAGTGTTCTGCTTCACTCGATCTCTGCGCTGATGTGTGTGGTTGCTAACACGGTTGTGCGTGTGCGTGTTTGGATATCAGTGGCTGTGGGAGACTCGATCCCGCTGGCGCTCGAGTGGGGACTATTCGACCTGGTGGACCGACTCGCGACGTCCATGAGCAGCGAAGATCACGCCGCCGTGATCTCGTTGCTGCGGTCGATCGTCGCGCTACTCTGCAACGGGTTCTTCCGAGACGCATTGAAGGAAGACGGATCCCCGCGAGGACTCTCTCACCACGGACACACACCAGAGAAGGTCGTGACTGCCTGCAACGGCGCGATCCGGACGAAGCGCGAGTTGCTCGTGCACTTGAGATACTATCTGCAGTATCTGTACAGCGTCAGCCCGACCGAAGGCACGATCTTCATGGATGTGAACGCGCTTGTGCCGCAAGTGATCAAGCACATCGACGGGGGTGGTCAAGCGAGTTCGAACAAACAGCAGCAGCCGCGTTCGAATCCTCCAACAACCACCGAGTCCGAGCCTGAGCCAGCGAAAGAGCCCGCAGCGGCGCCGGTTGTCGAGTGTGTGCTGTGCAGGTACAAGGTTCCAGGTACGAGTGTTCATCTGCTCACTTGAACGACTGGAATCGATGGATCTGCTGGGAGAAGGGGAGCTAGCTGATCGATGCGAACTCTTGACTTGCCTACAGGTCACATCCATCCGGGGAAGCCGGCAGTGAAGGCGGAGCCACCAAAGCCTGCGGCGGTGCATCGCTCAGCAGCACCGTCAAAGCCCTCCAACGGTACGTGTGTTCTGTTGTGTGTTTGCTTTCTTCTAAGATGTGGCACCGATGCCTAGTGGTGTGACGTGACCCACTTCCTCACCCTTGCAACAGGCGACGGATACTTTGGTGTCCCAGGGAACCCCAAGTCCCCCGTGTACCGAGAGATCACCACGGTGCGTCTACACAAACGAACTCGTGCACTCGTGTCCACGACTCTATCTACCTCCGAGTTGCTTCCTCCGTGGCTATCAGCCCCACTGACGCGCGATGATCAATGTGGATGCGTGTTTGATCACGAAACAGCTCGCGGACAAGTTCGCGGCGCAGTACGACGCGTTCAGCCGCAGAGCCGACCTGAACACCCGCCACTGGGACGGCAGCAGACCCGGGACCCTGACGTCGAGCGACTTGTACGACGCGATCGGCGCGGCGCACGAAGCACCGGCGGCGAAGTCGTCGTCCCAGAGTGAGTCTGCAAGCGCGCGGAAGCGGCTGCTGGAGATCATGAACGGCGTCCTGGCAGACTCGTCGTGCGTGATCTCGTACGAGCAGCTCATGGCGATCCACAAGTGCTTGATCCCGGAGTCGAGCGGCCAGGCGGGGGTCATCCGCTCGAGCGCTGCGGTCGGGTACGCGTCGCCGCGCATCTACCGCGTGTTCCTCCCAGCGGGCGAGGTCGACGAGGCGCTCCGGAACCTCGTGGCGACGCTCAACGACGCCGGCCGATGGACGCAGAGGCCGCTGCTGTGCGCCTACTACGCGTTCGCCGTGCTCGTGTTCTACATCCACCCGTTCCACGACGGCAACGGCCGCTGCGGGCGGCTGCTGGGCAACCTGCTCGCCAAGAAGCACGGGTACCCGTCGCTGCTGCGTGCCGCGGACAAGACGATCCAGGTCGGCGAGTTCCTGCAGAAGGCGGTCGTGACGATGGAGGCGATCCAGAACACGCGACGCCAGACGCGCCAATCGCGGCTGCTCTCGGCGCGGAAGGAGAACACGTCGATGTGGTTCTAGAGTATGTGCGTGGAGGTCAACACAACGTGTGTGGTGTGTGCTGTGATACCTGCTGCTCTGTCGTCACGGCATGAGGACGATGGTTCTACAATCGCGTCCCCAGTCGACCTCTACTGGCTGCTGGGCTCGAACACGATTTTCTCCGCGACCAGCGCGTCGATGTCGCGGTCGGAGCGCTTGAGCACGTCGCGCAGCACCTGGCGCGTGTCCTCGCCGAGCTTGCGCCCGGCCCAGAGCGTGCGGCCGGGCGTGCCGGCGAGCTTGGGCACGATCGCCGGGATCTTGAGCGCCCGGTCCCCGACTTGCACCTCCTCGAACATGTTGCGATGCTGGAAGTGCTCGTCCTTGAGCATGTCTTCGACCGAGTAGACGAGTCCGACGGGGATCTGGTGCGCCTCCATGACCTCCACGACGCGGTCGAGCGGCTGCTGCGCCGTCCAGCGCGCCACGGCGTCGTCGATCTCCTGCTGGTGCTGCACGCGATCCGCGTTCGTGCGGTACTTGGGGTCCTGCGCCATCGCGTCTTCGCCGATCGCGCGCATGAGCTTCACAAAGAGCGTGTCTGTGTTGGCAGCCACGACGATGTGCTTGCTGTCCGCGCTCGTGTATGTGTTGGACGGCACAATGCCCGTGATCGTAGACCCGGAGCACTCGCGCACGACGCCGGCGTAGTCGTACTCGGGCACGACCGCCTCCATGAGGTTGAACATGGTCTCGTAGATCGCGACGTCCACCACCTGGCCCTTCCGGCCACCCGCCGTCGCCGCGCTTGCGCCGCGCTCGCGCCCGAGCAGCGCGATCACGATGCCCAGCGCCGCGTGGATGCCCGCGATCGTGTCGCCGAGGCTCAGGTTCTGGCGCACGGGCGGGCGGTCCGGGAAGCCGTTCACGTAGCGGAAGCCGCCCATGGCCTCGCACACCGACGCGAACCCGGGGCTGCTCATTGAGAGAGTATTAGCATTACCCAACTACCACGATCTCGAGCAGCAGCATGGACGCACCGCGAGCTGTAGGGTCCGTCCTGGCCGAAGCCCGAGACGCGCGCGTAGACGAGTCCCGGGTTCTGCGCCTCGAAGCTCTCGGGGCCGAGCCCCCACTTCTCCATGCGCCCGGGCTTGAAGTTCTCGATGAGCACGTCGCTTGAGGCCACGAGCTCGCGGATGAGCGCGCGGCCTTTCTCGCTCTTGATGTCCACGGCCACGGACCGCTTGTTGCGGCCGAGCGAGTACCACCAGAGCGACGTGCGCGAGGCGTCGAGCTCCCGGTAGTCGCGCACCTGGTCCCCGCTCGGCGGCTCGATCTTGATCACGTCCGCGCCAAAGTAGCTCAGGATCGTGCCGGCGAACGGCCCGGCGATCAGGTGGCCGCACTCGACCACGCGCACGCCCTCGAGCGGCAGCGGCCGGCGGGAGCCATCGCCAGCGCCTTTGCTGCTGCTGGTGATGGTGGTGACCGAGCGCGTTGCTCGCAGCAGGTGCTGCTGCGTCGGCAGTCGGAGCGCGCGAGCGAGCACCATGGTGGCTGAGGTGGTGGTGCTGCTGCTGGCGCCGAAGAGAGAGAGTGAGAGAGAGTGAGAGCTCTGGGGAGCCCTTGCGCGCGATGCGATGCGTGTCAAAGTGTGACAAAGGTTCAAGAGGATTTGACTAGGAGTTTGTATGGTGTAGGATACGTGCGCAAACACCAGCAGGTTGCAGTGCGAGGAGCTTACCCACTACGCGCTATGTGGCGAGCGTATCGAGCGTATCGAGCATATCGAGCGGATGATACAGGCTCTTTGGGAGACCACATGCGCGGTGTGCAGAACGGATAGAGAACAAGTCATCGGACAAGATGCAAGCTGCGAGTTCACGAGATATACTATCTGTAGTATCTGTACAGCGTCGGCCCAACCGAAGCCACAATCCTCACGACCGCGAGCACGCTCGTGTCTCAAGTGCATCGAATGTGGTGGTGTTGGACGCACTCAACCGATCTCAGTCTGTGGTCTGTCGAGTTCGAATGAACAGCAGCCACGTTCAAGACCATGTTCGATTCCGAGCCAGCGAAAGAACGAGAGCGTGCTGTGCAAGTACAAAGCTGACAGTATCGTGTTCTGGCGCTTGCAACAGGGCCGATGGATACAGCAGCCCTGACGCGAACTTCTGCCTACGACAGTCCCAACGGGATTGTCTCTGATGTCGCCAAGCTTGAAGTTTCTCCGATGTTGCTACGTGGCCGCCACATGCTCGATGCGGAGTCGCTATGATCGATACCTGTGGATGAAGGAAGGAACAGCTCGCGGACAAATTCGCGACGCAATACGACGCGTTCAGTCGTTCTGAACACGCGTCACTGGGACAACAATCGACGTCGAGCGACTTGTACGACGCGATCGGCGCGGCGCACGAAGCATCGTCGTCGTCTGCGAAGTCGTCGTCCCAGAGCGAGCCTGCAGAAGCGCGGAAGCAGTCGCTCGAGGTCACGAATGATCTTCGCGTGTGTTGTGGAGCAGTGGGCCGTCTTTCACGACAACCGGTCCGCTTAGCGTTCGTGGCAGTAGAAGGATGCGAGAGGATAGCGCTTCCAAGCGATGGAATCAAGTACCGAATCAAGTTGTTGCCATCAAGTTCAACGCGACTCTGATTCCATGTCGGTTTTGGCTGTGAGTGGTGTCGTGACGCCAAGCGGACTGCCAGCTTCGACATCGTCGCTGATATGCGCATCGGATCTAAGAGCTGGAGTGCACGACGCCTCGGAAGCACTGTCATGATCTCAAAGCTGACATCCCAGCAAGTGAGAGATCGTATGCCGAAGTTGTTGTACAGCCAGTGGAATCGACCTGCCGTTCTTCCGAGGCTACTCAAGGCAAAGCGATCTTGAAGCTGAACCTGATGGAGATGGAGGAGGCACTGGACACGCACACTTTCGCCGAGTTGACGCATGTTGATGTCAAGTCCTCGAACGGCAGCATGATCGTGGTCTTGAAGTACATCGATCTCTGAAGCGAGCGAGGAATGAATCCAGGCAAAGATCGGCGCCAGCGACAGGACCGGCAGCAACAGAGTCGATCTGGCAGCAAGCAGAGCCCCAACACCTCCTGTCGCTGCTCGAGCGTTCTTGAGCACCCCTCAGGCAACACGTATGCAAGCATCTTGTGTTTGCAGCAGCAAGCCCCAACACCACCCACACGCTTGGTCTCGACTCACTTCCACTTTCTCGCTCGACGACGCACTCGGCCCTCTCCAACCGCTCGCCAACCGAATGGCCACCATCGACGCGCTGCTTCGCGTAGTCTGCGCGGTCGTCATCGTCACGTTCGCGCTGGTTGTCGTCGACGCTCAGACTCTCGTCAAGAGCAACGACGGCACGGGCTTGCACGTGTACTTCCGCACCGGCTGGACAGCACCGTTCATCCACTACAGCCAGGGCTCGAGCTGGACCGCAGTGCCCGGCGTGCGGATGACGGTGAGTGCAGACTACGTGCAGTTCCCGCCCGAGGAGGGCTGGTTCCGCTTCGACCTCGCGGCGCCGGCGGCGTCCTTGGAGTTCGTCTTCAACAACGGCAACGGCGTCTGGGACAACAACGGCAACAAGAACTACAAGATCAGCGCCGCGGGCACGTGGTCGGTCGTCTCGACCGTGAGCACGCCGCCGACGCGCGGCTCCTGTTGGACGTGGGACGGACTCGACCAGTGCAAGGGCTCGCAGGTGGACCTCCCGGAGTTGGACGAGACGCGGCGTTGGCAGACTCCTCCGCGCAACGCTGCCGGGTGGTCGTTCGAGTATCAAGACTACCGGTGAGTCGGAGCCTCCACATCGGTCGCTAGGATCGGCGCTGACTCATACTTTGCTTGTGTGCTCCTACAGCTCGCTCACGGGCTACGCCCATGTCGTGTACGCGGCTGACCGCCTCTCCGCCACTGTCACGGCACGCACATTCCTGCGAGCGAACGCCTCGTGCGTCTACACGTTCAACGGTGTGGCTCAGTCGTCGCCTCAGTTCTCCGTGGCGAGTGCTCTTCGAGACGAGCTGCTCATCAAGGTGGAGTGCACCGCGAGCTCGAACAACGAAAAGTGGGTCCTCGGACTCGACCCGGTCAACTTCGTGTGGCAGGCGAATCCTGTGAGCCAGCCTGCGGGGATGGAAGGCGGGCAGCGCGGCGCCGTCGTCGACTTCTTCGGCTGGCCGTACGCCGACATCGAGGCCGAGTGCAAGGACTTCCTCGGCAAGGCGGGATACATGGGCATCAAGATCCCGCCGCCTCAGGAGTCGATCTTCTCGGACCAGTGGACGTTCGAGGATCAGCGCAACCCGTGGTATGTGACCTACCAACCCGTGAGCTATCGCTTGTACTCTCGCCTCGGCTCGCGCTCCCAGCTGCGCTCGATGATCCAAACCTGCCGCGCGAACGGAGTCCGCGTGTACGCCGACGCGGTCGTGAACCACATGGCGAGCGGCGGTAACGATGTCTACACGGCGCACCGCAAGGACAACGGGAACAACCAGTGCGCCAAGTGGAGCGCCAAGTCGAGCACGAAGGGCTCTCCGTACTTCACGCACGCGTTCCACTACGTCGCGAACGCGTACACTGGTCAGCGTCCAGCGATGGAGTACCCGGCGGTGCCATTCGGCCCGGCCGACTTCCATTGCGAGCGCACATCGGGCGACGCCAAGGACCCGTTCTACATGGAGAACCAGTGGCTGCTCGGACTCTCGGACCTCAACACGCGCCGCCCGTACGTGCGCGAGCGCATCGCGCAGTACTTCGTCGACCTGCTCGGGATCGGCATCAGCGGACTTCGGGTCGACGCGATCAAGCACATTGGGCCGACGGACGCCGCGGCGATCTTCGGGCTCTTGAACAAGTACATGGGCGGCAGCTTCCCGTCGGACTTCGTGTCGTGGGGCGAAGTGGTGATCAGCGGCGACGCGAACGTCGTGGCGTGCGACCCGAGCTCAGCGTACAACTTCTACTCGGGCCTCGACGCCAAGTTCCTGGCTGAAGGCATCTCGGCGAGCGACCTCGAGAAGCTCAAGCTCTGGTCGTGGGACTACCCGGCCAGCTTCCCGCTCTGCGGCTCGTGGATCCTGCCGCCGTCGCGCTTTGTGGTTCAGAACGACGACCACGACCAGCAGCCGTCGGACTCGGTGACGCGTCCGATGGGCGACAAGGGCTCGGTGCTCGTGCGCGAGAAGGACGTGGCGAAGCACCGCGAGTTCGAAAAGCTGCTCTTCACGCGGCACGACGGCGACTGGAAGATCCGCGTCGTGCTGAGCTCGTACACGTTCTTCCCGGACGGTGCGAACGGCTTCCCGGACGGCTTCTCGGACTGCGCAGGCTTCGACACGTCGCTCGGGAACAAGTGCGTCCGGGGCGTGCCATTCGAGAAGGCGTTCAGGGCGGGCTCGTGCGGCTACACGGTCGAGAACTTTGCCGGCGGCAAGTACACGCGCGTGCACCGCGACCTGGACATCGTGAACGCCATGCGCGCCTGGGTCGGCAACCTCACGCAGGTGAGCGCGCAGGACGTCGGCATCACCAGCACCTCGTGCTAACAGGACGAGTGTAGCCATCTCTCTCTCAAGTCGCGTAACTGCGCGCGTCGTCGACGCTCTGGGACAAGCAGCAAGTGCGCGGCGGCGGCGGCGACGGCCGCTCCTGCAGCAGCAGCAGCATCTATCTTCCGAATTCTGTAGGGATCTCTGTGCAGAAGCTGCCGCTCAAACGGCAGTGGGCCGCCGCCAGCGATGGTGCTCAAACTGCCCCAACCAATATCCACACCGCTCGAGTCGTGAGTCCCGGATGAGTTCATCGTAGCCGCCGTTGTTGCAGGCGCTGCTGTCATCGTTGACAAGGACCCTGGCCTCGATGTCGAACTCGAACGCGAAGCCGAACTCGACGCAGCCCCAGACGCTGACACCAGCATGCCATAGTGCAGACGACAGAGACCCTTGACCTGGCAGTTCTTGGCGCAGTTGGCCACCTTGCACCGACGCGCGCCGCCGTGCAGCTTGCACAGACCCTTGGACTGCGCGGACTTGACGCACTCCACCACGTGGCAGCGCTTGCCGCCATTGTCGAGCTCGATATTGATGCCGATCCGAGCGGTGTCGATCCGAGTTGTGCCGACGCCATCATGCTGCCGATGTCCGCGTGGTCGAACACAACACCAACACCAGCAGCCGACGATACCCGCAGTAGATCCCGGCGCAGCGGACGTGCCCGATCCTGCTGGTGACACACCGCCACCGACGCCGATGCTGCATCGACATCGTGCCACGATCCGATACATAGTGTGAGAATACTATATTTTATTTCAAACAGCACACTTTGCCAATCGGAAATTTCCGAGACCCGATATTCGTGTAATAATTGTTATAAACCCCCTTGGACAATTCTATACTGAAGTGAAGTGAAGGCTTGGATAAAATTAATCAAATTTTTGATAAAAATGTAATTTTTCGAGTCGCTTGAATGAATCGATAGTAAAATCGAGTCAAGCCTTGTTCTGGATTAAGTTGATATAGTAAACTAAAATAGCATTTTTACTCATCTAGCCATCCCAGAGAGTGAGACAGCAGCAGCAACAGCAGCAGGAGCAGGAGCAGCGGACAGCGGCTTCCGCTTCGACGCGGCGGACGCAGGCGCTCTGCCGCTCTTCACTGGAGAGAGCGAGCGGCTCTGGGCGGCGGCCACCGCCCCGCCGCAGCAGGAGCACCAGATACAGGCAAACAGCAGCAACAGCGGTGGCGGCGGCGGCGGGAAGCGCAGCCACGCGCCGCACGCCAAGAGACCGACAGGTGGCGCCACGGCGGACGCCGGCGACCCGCACGCAGGCGGGGGAGCACTCGTTCCCGCGCCGATGGGTGCGTTCGACCTGCTGTCGCCGTCGCTCTCGGACATCTCCTCGTCGCTCCCGGACTCGTCGTCTTCGCCATCGCTCCCGAAGATGTCGTCGCCGTCATCTCGTTTCTCCTCGCGCTTGGGCATCGTGCTGGAGTGCTGGACCGCGTGACGCTGGCGTGTGCCACACACACGCACATCACACGTCAGATGCTCCCAGCCACCTACCACCTGCCGACAAGCAAATCACAGCAAGCGAGCGCCGCACGCACACGAAGCCGACCTAGGAGAGGTGCTCCATCGGGTAGTAGACGAGCATGGAGAGCGCCTGCAGCGACACGAGGCGGCGCGTGAAGGCGCCGTCGTCGCCGTAGCACCACGAGCCATTCTTCCACGCCTCATAGGACTTGAAGCCGCCGGTGAAGCGCACGACGAAGCGCGCCATGCCGATGCTGGACGAGAGTCTCTTGAGCCCGGTCGACGTGTCTGAGTCGGCGCGCGCGGTCAGCGAGAGCAGGTGCCCGAGCGAACCGTCGCCGTAGCCGATGGTCTTGTAGAACCTGTCGGCCTTGAACGTGCTGCTGCTGAAGCACGAGAATGTCTCCACGTCCAGCAGCGGGAGGGGCTATCCGGCGTCGCTCATGGCGGTGGTGGTAGCAGTGGTGGTGCTGGAGCTTGGAGCTGGTTTCTGCTGCTGCTGCTGCTGTCGATGCCGCGGCGGGTCCGTCGACGGCACGAGCGCGCACGAGTGGCGACGGAGCACTTGACTGGAGATCGGGATCTGAGCCACCACTGCAAAACGTTCAGAATTCTCGAAGATGATCTGTGCAGATATTTGAAACTTTGTACTTGTTTACGTGCTTTCCAGAGACATACAAAATCCAAGTAATTCTATTTCAGGATCCATTCGATTCTGATTGGCTGACCTGCAATTTCGTAATCGCCATTTTGGACACTACGAGTGTCAAAAAGGTGGCCTCCGATGAGCTTCCTGGAGAACACCGCGGACGCGCACGTGACGCTCCAAGTCGCGCTCGCGTTCATCGACGAACGCGCCAGCAGCAGCTGCAGTGACGCGCCCGGCTCATCCTCCTCCAGCAGCAGCAACGCCGAGCCGCCCTCGAAGCCGACGCAACGAGCGCGACGGCAGCGAAGCAGCGGCGACGCCGCATGTTCGCGACGCCAGCGCGAGCGGAAGAAGGCGGAGGCGCTGCTGCTGCGTGAGCAGGTCGCGCAGCTTGAAAACCGACTCGCAGAGCTGCAGCGCGTGCGCCATACTGGCAACTCGCTCCAGGTGTTCCTCGAACGCCTCGGTGGACGAAAGCAGCGCCATGGCGGCGAAGAGGACGGCGGCAAGCACGACGAGGACGACGAAGGAGGCGAGCTACTCGTCGCTACGACGCAGCCGAGCGCCGCAGCGGTGTGGACCGAAGTCGCCAGGCTGCAGGCACACGAGCGGCTGCGCTCACAGGCGCTGAACGCCCAGTTGCGCGACGCTGTCGGCAAGCACGTCGTGCTGGCGCAGTCGCTCGAGGCGATGCTGCATGGCAAGAACCAGCAGTTCGTACGTCGTGCTCCTTGGACTGTGCGCGCCCTAGTGTGTGTGGCTGGTGCTGTAGGACGCTAACGCTCCCTCTGTGCGACCGCGAGCAGGGACTGGAGCTGCTGCGCGACGAGCAGCGGCGGTTCCTCGAGCAGAGCACCGTGCTGTCGCAGAACAACGGGCTGCTGGCCGCGATGCAGCAGCGCGTGTGGAACATGAACAAGGACGCCGACGCGACGTTCAAGCGCAAGTTCTGGCGCGAGACGCACGCCGACTCTTCTGCGTGCGTGATCCGGATGAAGCCGCACGCGCGATACGGACAGACCGTGGAGCTGCGCATGAACGCGCTACTGCCGTGCTCGGTCGAGAGTGCAGCTCACCTGGTCTGGCGGCTGGCAGTGACGATGTCGTCGCCGACCCAGACACCGCACTTCTTCCTCGAGGTTCGCAGCATGCCTCTTGATGCTCTCGCTGTTCAAGACTGACCCGGTGTCTGTGGTTGCAACCAACCTCGCAGCGGAAGCAGCTCTCGAGCTCGAGCTTCCGGAAGTACTACGGCATCCGGCTACTGGACGCTCCGCACGGCGCGCTGGAGCTCCAGGGCACGACGTTCGCGCAGTCGTTCGAGAGCGCGGGGCGGCGCAACTACCTCTGGACGTCCGTGATCGCGTCGTCGTACCGAGGCGACATCTTCCGCGAGGAAGGCTGGCTGTCCATCTCGTCCGCAGACGCGGAGGACCCGAAGAAGGCGAGCCGCTTCCAGCTCTCCTACCACGTGTTCTGCGAGACGCACGACACTGCTGGCTCTGATGGCGGCGACGACGCCACGGAGCAGGCGCGTGTGCGCGAGTTCGTGCTCAAGGCGCTGGGGAACCGCACGCGGTCGTACCACCAGCTCAAGCAGAACGCGCTGGTGGACTGCGTCTCGGGCTTCCTCGCGAGTCCGCCGCTGCTGCTGCCGCCCGTGACCGACTTGTGCTGAGTATGTAGGAAGTGAGTGTATGTTGCAAGTACGAGACCATGCAGTGAAGGTTGGAGCTCAGGCTTCTCCCTGTATCACCGACTGTTAGTTGTGCATAATCTCCCCCAGCCACTTCGCACCACTTCGGCCACTGCCCAACTGACGCGCTCAGGCATGAGCTTCCTGGTGGCGGAGGACGGCGACGACGGCGCGCAGGAGCTGCTGCACATGGCGCTCGCGTTCGTCGACTCGTGGGCCGACGACGACAGCGGCGATGTCGCAACTAGCGAGGAGGTCTTGGA
>JAASGA010000616.1:0-15525 GCA_023334105.1 Globisporangium nodosum
CCCCCCCCCCCCCCCCCCCTACGAGCGCGCTCACGAGAGCGCGGAGCCGAGACGCACCCATGCACACGTCGATGACAATGATCTGGAAGGCTGCGCGCGCAAACCGGAGTTCGTACAACGTAGGAAGTGTTGGCCAAGAGGGCTTACCTTGCCATCAAACCACTTCTTGGTCTCGCAGCTTGAAACACTTGATACACGAGTGTACAAGCTCTAAGACAGAGAAACCCATGCGCTGGGATTCCAAGCCAAGGAGATGCAGATCTGCTTGTGGGCTTCGCTTCGCCCTGCGCATCCGCCGACCTTGTACCATCCAAACTTACTCGCGATCCTCTTTGGAGATAAGATACGCAGCAGTTCGAAGCGAAACGAGCCTAAATATGGTGACCGCGCATCGCGCATCGCAACTTGGAGCTCTCGGAAGATGGCTGCGTGCGTGGTGCTGCTGGATGCACACACAACGCGACTTCCGCCTCCGACTCCAGACCTTCGAGTGCACCCGGCGTCACTGGCGCGGAAACGAGCACCACGGAGCAACCAAGTTCGCTTCTGTTCAACCCTCTTGCGCCATCCGTGATGGCACTCGAAATGCTTTCTCCGGAGCAGATTCAGGAGCTCGACTCGGACTTCCTCAACATCGACGCGTTTTTCGCCAACAACGTCGGCGACGATGACCGCGAAGGTTTGTTCACCTGCGAGAGTAGCGACGCGCGAGCTACTATAGCACGACGAGAGACTCACACGAGTATCGTTGGACTGGCGTGAACAGATCTGTGGGCAACACCTCGACTCGGTGCGAATGGACACCACGGCGTCGACGAAGACTGGTTCGGCTCTGAGCTCTTACATGTCCCCGAAGAAGCGCAGTCCAAGCAGCCCAGTCCGACTAAGTCTCCGCACCCGAAAGCCGTACCGACTCGAGCCAGCAGTGACCCGGAGACCAGGATCGAAACCGAGTCGAGCGGCGTCAACATCGACGACGAGGAGATGCACAATGCGGCAGTTTGCGGTGAAGATGGCGAACGAGGCGACACGAAAGGATGCCACGACAACTGCGGACACTACAGCCCAGGCGACGTCCAATCCGACGCCGCTGGTCTCCTCGACGACGCAGGATGGCTCGACTTTAACCGATCACCACCGATCAGCCCGTCGATGCCGCAGATCAGTCCGACGATGCCGCTTCGCGAGCTCTCGCGAGACACGAGTCTCTTGAGCCCGAGCGTCGTCAAGCAAGACGAGCACTTTCTCGACCAGGACGAGACTGACTTCAGCTTACCCGAGCTCACGGACGACGACGTGTCCGCTCTCGTGGGATCGACACCCTCCGGATCTGCTTGCCCTTCGCCATTGCTTCCACCAGGCAGCACCCGGAACAACGCGATCGTCGTGTCTCCCGTATCGACTCCTGCCAGCCCGTCATTCCAACTCAGCGCACCGCCGGCACGAAAGCCAGCGGCAGCGCACCCAGCGTCAAGCTCGCTCAACGCCAACGACATCCCTGACATGGTCAGCATGTTTAGCTCCATGTACTCCCCGAGCGGAGTCGTGCGCGCCAATGCCACCAAGACCAGTCGCGTTGCCATCGCTCCTCAGCCGCCGACTGCTCCGTCCACAGCCAACCAGCTGAGCATTCTCGTGCCTGCGCCGCAAGTGTGCCCGATAGCGACCCCGTTTAGCATCGCTGTGACGAAGACTGCGGCAGCACCGACAGGAACAGCAATGCCTACGGGCTCGTCGACGACCGGCGGCGGCACCAGTGTGAACCAGTTCGATTACTTCACGCCTCCAGGATACCCGAACAACGCCCGGTGCTTGGACGGCACTGGCCAGCTGAGCACCGCGCTCTTCGTCAACGCTGCCGAGACGCTCTCTCCGACTGCGAAGACCGCCGCACTATTTCCTGGCGGAGTGACGACGACGGCGCAGTCCCGCGCTGCGTATGCACAAGTTCAAGCCCACGCAGCAGCCGCCGCCGCGGCGGCCGCGATGGCGAACTCTGCTGCCGCGATCAACTCAATGAGCAAGCTCAACACGACGTACGGCGTGCCGATCGCTCCACTGCAGCGATCTCTGCACCCCGAGCTGAAGCCGAAGGTCCCGATTCCGGCGGCAGGCACGGCGGCTCGCGCGCTCGCGACGACCAAGCCGACGCTGCTTACCGCCGCGACGAGCTTGACGGCGACAGCGAGCAAGGCCGCCAAGCTCTCGATCACACCCGACATCGCCGACTTCAAGCTCGTGCAGATCTTCCACAGCTTCTGCGACCCGGCGAACAAGCTCATCGACGTGGCGCGGTTCCACCAGCTGCTGCAGCACCACCAGGGCAAAGAGGACGCGCACGGCGTCGTCGTCTCCAAGAGCGCACCGTCGAACGGCGCGGGGGCCGCAGCGAACAGCAGCGGCTCGGCTACAAAGCCGCTCGTCTTCTCACAAGAGACGCAGAGGTTGTTCAAGGTGCTGGATCCGAAAGGAACCGGGTTCCTCGACCTCGAGCGCTTCATGAGCTCGTTCCAGATCTGCAACCGGTGCACTGAAGCCAAGCGCCGCGTCCAGTCGGCGGTCGTCTCGACTGCGGTCGTCTCAATTGCGGTCGAGCGGAAGCTCATGGAAGACGTGGCGCCCGTGGTCGTGCGCGTGGTGCCAACCTCGTACGAAGGCGCCAAGGTAAAGAGCTGCGAGCACTACCAGTGGACCTGGTGCGAGGGCTTCGAGAAGACGTGCAACGAGAAGTGCCGCGGCACGAACCGCCACGATAAATGCCCCAAGTACCTCGCGAACTGCACGCTCTGGAAGCATAAGCTGCCGCCCAAAAACCGCAAGGCCAAGGTGCCGGAGAATCTCGAGTCTCCGACGAAGAAGCTCCGGCACTTTGCATAGCTTATAGCTAATCGAATCGAGCTTGAGTTCCATGGTGCTGAGAGGTGACACTTCGCGTTCCTCGTTCGCGCCGGTTGGTGCGCAACAGGCGACTCGCGCCAAGTGGGACACGACGCAGACGCAGCGAACAGGGCATGGGGACCACGTGTAGCTCGTGCTGCTGGAGCGACCGCCGCGCGAGCGACGTGCTGCACGACGACGGCGACACGCTGCAGACGAAGCTGCTGGACCGGCCGACCGACGAGTACGACTGCAACTCCTCCACGCTCGAGGACTCGACGGTAAATCCGTATTCGCGGTCGCTCGAGCTGCGCGCGAAAGAAGCGTGGCCGCGGCCGCTCGTGACGCCGTCGTCCGAGCACGCCGCGTACGATGACACAGAGCAGAGCGGCTACGGCACGGACGACCGCAGTTCTCGCGGCAGCAGCAGCGCCAGCACGAGCACGTCGCCTCCGAACCTCGCGTGGAACTTGAGAGAGGCTGGGAGCGCTGCGTCGTTCGTGGACGTGCAGACGCTGGACGACAGCACGAGTGCAGCAGCACTCCCCGCTGCACTTCGCTCACTGAGCGCCTCGGACTCGGTGCGCTCGAGCGCAAGCGACTCGTACGCGTCGAACCGCGAGCTCCCCACGTACGAGTCGCTCCTCTTCGCTGACGACGTTCAGAACAGCTCGCCGAGAGCACGAGGCAGTCAAGACAGCGACGGCTCGTTCGACGACGGAGACAACGACGAAGATATGGCAACTGATCTGGATCGGGATTCGACCGGCAGCAGTGCACCGAGAGCGCCACCGTCATCGGCAACTCATGCAGGACATAGTACGGGAGACGGGAAAGCGATCCAGCGGAAGTGAAGTTACTGAGCATGATCGAGCGCGCCGCGGTCGATGAGAGCAAGGCGAGGGGCGTTGACATTGCAGGAGATCGGTATCTTTGCGAACACAATGGCGAAACTCTCCTCGTGTGTCTCGCTTCGCACTTCGTATCTCTCACAGGTCCCAAACTGCTTCTGCTGGAGTGACGTGCTGCTGTTGCTCCTGCTGTTGCTGGCTGCGTGGGCTCACAAACGGCGGGGGAACGTACGCGCTCTTCTGCTTCTGGAGCGCCGACTGGTTGTGGATGAGGTTGAACGAGCTCCACTTCTTCCAGCTCTCGTCCTCGACAACGAGCGGCTGCGTGTCTTCTTCTCCTCCTCCTCCAGTGTCGCCAGCTTCTGGCGAATGATGCTGGTGTTGTTGTTGCTGCTGGCTGTGGTGGTAGTGTTGGTGCAGCAGCTCGGCGACCGCCACGTCGTCGTCCTTCTTCTGTAGCGCGGGCTTGACGAGCGACGAGCGCGGCGTGGCGCCAGCTGCCGCGCTCGGGCAGCATGTGCGCACGAGACAGCTGCAGAGTCGCTGGCCCATGCACCTCACCTTCTCGGTCTCCGCTCTCAGAGTCAAGTGCGGCGCACTGGCGTCCTGAGATCTGTCCACGTCGCGAGCACGTGGAGCTGGAAGGTGATGTTTGCCAGCCGATCCAGACCGATGCCCCAGGCATCGCCGACCTTTAGGGTCTAAGAGACGCGCGATAACTGCTAAGGCGAGGAACGGGGGTGAAGCACTTACGTATGCATGCGGTGCTGCTGCTCTCGCCAAAGGTGCGACCAGCGTCGGAGCTCGTGTACGCGCGAAGGACGCGGCGTGGTTGGTGGAGCTGCTCGTGGGTGGGTGGCAGGATTCGTGGGTACACATGTTGAAGTGAACTTCTGAATTTGCGTCCGCAGGGAATCAACTCTTCAAAACACAACAATCCTCATATAGTTGATATATATAAAAACACGATCATTATTTAGTCTTACTAAAATAATAGAAACCTTTATAACTTTTACCAAGGGCGAAACCGAGAGTCATCACCCGCGATTAGTACTGGGAGTCATCGTCAGCGACTGGCACCCGCTCACACGCTTCGCTCCGGATCACTCCCCGATCGACCGCCAGCACCCCACCCACCATGGTGAAGGTCCCGGCGTTTGACGCCCGCGCGCTCTCGGACGACGAGCTCGTGGTGCTCGAGTCCACGCTGCGCGTGCAGCTCGCGGTCGCCAAGCACGTGCGCGTGCTGCAGGTCACGGCGCTCGTGAGCGGCGCGCTGGTCACCGCGGGGCTCTCGACGCTGCTCGCCGGGCCGTCCATCATCTGCTCGGTCGCGCTGCGCAGCAAGTGCAAGCGGCGCCACCGCGCGTGCTGCGACGAGCTGCGCGCGCGCGGCGTCGAGCTCGCGCCTGTGCAGGAGACCAAGTTCGCCAAGCGCGCGCTCGCGCTCTCGGTCGCCAGCGGGCTCACGTGCTGCGTGCTCGGCGTGGCGCTCGACATGCTCTTCGATGAGGCCGTGCTCCAGGTCATCGCCTACTTCTTCTCCACGTTTGTCGAGGGCCACATCACGCAGGGCACGACGGGCTTCGTGCTCGCGCGCGCGGCGGACATCGTCGGCCGCGACCACGTCTACGTGCTCGACGACAAGCCCGTTGACCTGATTAACGAGATGCGCGCGATCAACAGCAGCAGCAACAACAACAGCGCTGATGGTGCTGCTGCGGCGACGGTGGCTACGGAGGAGAATGGCAAGCAACCCAAGCGCGGTTCGAGCCTCGTGGCGTTGACGCGCAAGTACTGGAAGAGCACGTCGTGGTCCTTCTCGGCAGTTGAGATGCAGGCCAAGATCCGCGAAGCGAAGAAGGCGTTCCGCCACCGCCCGAGTCTGCGCGAAGGCGTTCACAGCAGCGGCGGCGGCGACGACGACGACGACGACGACGACGACCCCAAGTTCACCACGGACGACTGGAAATACTTGTTCTCGCGCAGGAAGCGCCGCGACGACGCGTCCAACCAAAGCGACGACGGGCTGCCCGAGTACGAGACGCTCTTCGGCTGCCGCATTCGCACCACGACGACGCTCGCTGGAGGCGACAGCGAGCGCGACGAGCTCGTGGATCTCGTACGCACGGACGCATTCAACCTCTTCGGCGAGTGCTTCGTCGTACGCGTGCGGACTGCGGCGGAGCTCGGGTCGCAGTCTTCGCCCGCCATGTTCTTCCCAGGAGACCCGGAGACCGCATCGTTTGAGCCGCGTGTCGAGTACGCGAGCGCCGGCGCACACCCGCAAGGAGCGTGGGCGGACGCGCAGCTTGCGGAGCAGCGGCGCGCGCACAACAGCGCGCTGCTGTTCTCCGGAGACCGCGAGTCGTGCGCGTTCTGGGACAACATCCTCAAGTTCGACGACGACTTTGGTAACCTGGAAGGCTACGAGGACGTCGAGTACGGCATCGAAGTGGCGGGATCCGACGACGAGTCTGTGCATGGCGTCGAGGTCTGGAGCCTGGACGCCGAGACCTTCGCCGATGACTCGGACGGCGTCTTGTCGTACAACCGCTCGAGAAGCATCGTAGAGGGGCCGCGATCGTCGTCTGAGGCGTATGAGGCGTATGACCTGTTCGGTATCCCAAGCGAGGCGTCTGAGGCGAGTTCGCTCTTCGGCATCCCCAGCGATCGTGCTGCTCCTGTGGTCAGTGGGTCGGTATTCAGGCACCCGAACGTGGAGATGGAGGACGATGACGAGAGCACGGACGCGTTCAACCTGTTCGGCGTCGAGATGCCGCGCAGCAGTCAGCGGTGCTGAGTAGTACTCGCTCGTCCTCGCTATCAGCCCAGATCGATCGATACGACACGCGAATCTTGTCCGCTATTCCCAGCGACTAAGCTCCGGAGGACTCTAATCGGATCGATGCCACCGCAGGGCACAGGCTCCGATGCCTCGGAGCTGCAGCGAGGGAGTGAGCGAGCTCACTCCCTCGACCGCTCACTTACAAGCGTGCAAGCAACTGCGCAAGATGGCTCCTATCGCGGTGCCAAGCAAGAGTCAGGCGACGAAATACGCTCCTAAGGAAGGGCTCGACGCGAAAGCCGAGTACCTGGACGTCTACGGCGTGCCACGCCGGTCCGAGAAGGTCACGCGGCGCATGATCCAGCGCGGGCTGAGCATCGGCAAGGCGCAGCTCCTCACGGACGACGACCAGCTCCACATGTCGCTCGAGGGCCGACAGCGCGAGGTGGACGCGCGCACCGCGAAGCTCGAGCAGGAGCTCGCCGAGCTCCAGAAGAAGCAGGACGCGAACGCTCAGCTCAAGCTGCAGGTCAAGGCGGAGCGGCGCCAGTGGATCGAAGAGAGCTACGAGCTCGTCGCGATGCGGCTCGGGCTCTGGTACAGCAACGACTACATCCCCAAGGACGACACGAACGTGGACGTGACCGAGCTGAACACGCAGGACTCACCGTCCAAGAACCAGCGCTACATCGACGAGAAGGGCAATCTCCGGCGCAGAACTCTCGCCGTCCCAGCCACGAAGCCTCCGAGTCCGAGCCAAGCTCCGGGAGCGGCTGTCGTGCAGCATCCCGTCGACGAACCGCCCCAGAGCGAACCGAAGGACCACTCGACGTACGTCCAGGTCGCGACGCCGCCGGTCTCTCCGGGACTCCCGCAAGCCTAAGCAGCGCGAGCAGCCAGCATCCTCTGCATCTCATTCCTATCAGCCAATACACTGTGTCTCGATCGAGACGAGTACGCATCGCAGTGGCGCTCGGCGTGTCGAGTGGGAGTCGCTCGCTATTTGCGTGTGTGTCGTCGGACAGCCGAAATCGACGACTTCACTCGCAGCGTTCATGACCGGAGGACCGGCGGCACAAGATGACGCTGGTGATGCCACACACGCACGCAGTCCGGAGGCAGTGTACCACATCCGAGTCATTCACCCGTGGGTGGTGGAGGCGCCCGCGCCAGCATCGAAAGACACCAACAGCGACGCGCCGAGCTTCTCATTCTTCGGACTCGAACTCGAGCTCACAGGCTATCGGCATGAAGGAGCAACGCGAACTCCGGTGTCGACGCCATTGCGGTTCGGTACAGCAGCGCACACGAGCGACATTGCTCTCCTCTCCGGACTTGTCCGTCCGTTCCTGATACGAGTCACTGGCAAGACGCCTCCCCAAGCCTCAGCGTCTACCGGCAACAAGCTTGTGTTCCAGAGGTTCGTCGCTGTCCAACCGGGGAACTTCTTGCTCGACATCAACAGCGTGCGGTTCCTCCAGACGTGCGAGAGTGGCAAGCAGGTGCACGAGTGTCTGCTCCGCGTGACCACAACGGTCAGCATGGCCAAACCCTTCGAGCTCACGTTCCAGCGCCACAATCACGCGCAGGCAGCTGCCAAGATCGTGCCGTTCGCCACGCGCGCCGACGTCCAGGTCGCGCAGGTCGCGCAGCACAAGAAGATGCAGGAGCACGAGGCGCAGCTCACCGAAGCCATCCGGCGCAAGAAGCAGTGCGTGATCCAGCAGATCGACTACGAGCAGGAGCAGTACCTCTTCGACCACATCGGCAGGCAACTCTTCGATCTGCACGAGGAGATCATGGCCAACGGACAGTGGCAGGCGTACGAGTTCGAGCAGGCGCTGTGGTACTTCCACGCCGCGACTTCGCGGCTGTACGCGGGCCACCCGATGCGTAACAGCGACAAGACGCGCCAGCTGATCGGAGCCGTGCAGCTCGAGACGCGCTTCGCAGTGCGAAAGCTGCAGCGCGCAGCTCGGATCAGTCTGCGGCGGAACACACTCGCGCTCGCGGCGGTCACACACTCGACGTTGCTTGAGAAGATCTGGAGCGAAGTCTGGGAGCTAGCATGGACGCGTATCCGAGAGGAAGCGGAGGAGGAAGAGAAGAAGCGCGTTCACTCGGAACCTCCTGTGCCAACACCTGTACAGCTCTCGGACAGCTTGCAGGAGCAGCAGCAGCAACAGCAACAGCTCTCGAAGGCGCCTACGAAGGTCGTGTCGCCTTGGAAGACTCTGAACGCTGCTGCCGTAGCGAAGCATGGCATCCCAGCGGTTGCCCCGACACCGACACCAGCGGTGGCTCCCAGCGTCGTCGTCGAAGAGAAAGCGATCCGAGAGCCTCCGAGTGGTCCGGATAGCTCGCTCACTGACGTTGGCGATGCTGTGCCGCACGTCCAGTCTGCACGCCAGAAAGCAGTCGATGTCAGTGGCCCCGATTGTTCGCTCACTGCGGCCAACGCTCCTCACGAAAACGAGACCATCCAGCAGTCGCGAGCGACAGAGCCGACTGTGGCAGATCTGAAGCAATCGGAAGGCGTTGCTGCTGCTGCTGCCGTGCCTTCGACTGTCGATCGCTCCTACGACAGCGACGGCGACGACGAATGCTCGGAGTGGAGAGGGTACCTGACGCTGCTCAAGTCGAATCTCAAGCAGAAGAGATCGTCGCCGCCAAAGCACCACCACCACCATCGCCACCACGCTCGTGACCACAACGCCAAGAACGAGGCGCCGCCAGTGAGCAAAGTGAGTGTCGAGACGCAGACGCAGCCGATCGACGACGATGTCGAGGACAGGAACACAGTCGGCCGCTGGCTTCCGCGAGTGCATCAAGCTGCCAGCCCCGTCGCGGCTCTCGCCACAGTGCACCACGGAGTCTCAGTATCCTCGACGAAGCGCGGGAGCAGCTCCATCGCGCCGCCGAGACAGGGAGACGTGGCTCCGTTCATGCTTCAGCCCCGACGCGCTGCTGGTGCTCACGACAGCGAGTGTGTGTCGCGTTCGGCGCTCCCGTCGTCGCACGTCGAGTCGCTGAAAGTACGTTCGTGCTGCCGTAACACACACACTCTCTCTCGCGTGAGCGATCGCTGACGCTCGCGTTGTTTTCTTCGAGCAGCAGAGCGGCGACCGCGCGCTTCCTGTCCCGACATCGCTCCTGAAGCGCGTCGAGTCGTGCGACGACCCGATCGACTCGTGGCACCGCAGCGGGAGCTTCCGCGCGTTCCACTCGTTCTTCGCCAGGAACTTCGACGACCTCGGCGACGGCGGCTCCGTCAACCAGATTCGAGGTCACGAACGCACGGACCCGAGTCCCGCGCCCGTGTCCTGGAAGCAGCATAACGACTATCAGCAGCCTCCGCAGCCTTCGCACGACGACGGCGGCATGGTGCTCCCCATCTCCTCCGCCGAGCACCAGCCGAAAGCTCTGACCGCCGCCGAGATCGAGATCGTCCGGCAGTCCCGCTCGACGACCTACTACAGCTCATCGAAAGCAACCACTCAACAGCAGCCGCAGCAGAGCTCCAAGACCCCGGCCAAGCTGCCCTACATCGTGCGCAAGAAGGCAAAGGGACCGAGCTGAAGCGTGTCGACGAGCAGCTCGATCAGTTCGTTGACTTGCGAGACCTTCGCCGCCTTCCTGAAGCGCCGACTAGTTGTTGCTGCGCTTCATCTTGCGCACATACTCGCCGAGACGGTGCTGCGCCTTGTTCGCGACCTAGAGAGAGAGAGAGAGAGAGAGCAACAGTGTGAGTCCGTCTGCCCGCTCGTCCTAACCACCCGCTCCTTGAAGCTCATAGCCGCCGCATCACCTCGATGTTCGGGTTGATGGAGTTGAGCGCGCGGATGTCCTGCAGCGCCAGCGGGTAGCGCTCGAGCCCCTCGTACGCGAGCGCGCGGCGCAGCAGCGCCTTCTGGTTCTCCGGCTCGAACTCGAGCACGTGCGTGCAGTCGCGGATGACGGCGGAGAAGTTGCTCAGCTGCTGGTGGCACGCCGCGCGGTTGTTGAAGCACGAGAGCGCGAGCGGCGCCGCGTCGTCCGCGGCCGCCTCGATCGCCTGCGTGTACAGGTCGATCGCCTGCTCGAAGGACGCCGTCTTGAACGCGTCGTTGCCCTTCTCCTTGAGCAGCTCGGCCGGCGTGAGCCCCGAGCGCCGCGCCTCCTCCGCGCGCGCCTGCAGCGGCTCGATCTCCGTGATGAGCCGGTTCAGGTCGCGGTTGTCGAAGTCCTTGCGCTGGCCGCTGCGCAGCGTCGCGAGCGCCTCCTCGTACTTCTGGAGCCCCTTGAGCGCCACGCCGTGGCGGTGGTAGCCTGCCGTCCGTCGTTAGGAGCTTACTGGCGCTGCATCCGCTCACTCTATCTCTCTATTCGCACCTTTGACGAAGTCCGGGTTGAGCGCGATGCACGTGGCGGCATCGTCCGCCGCCTCCTGGAACTTGTGCGCGCCGGCGTACGCGGCGCTGCGGTTGGAGAAGTAGACGTGGTTGGTGGCGTCGAGCGCGATGGCCTCCGAGTACTTTTGCGCCGCGAGCTCCCACTTGGCGTGCTTGAAGGCCTCGTTGCCCTCGCTGTGTGGGAAGAGTGACGGTCAGTCCCATGCAGCAAGACTCGAGCGACAGATAAGAGAGAGAGAGAGAGAGAGCGCACTTCTTCTTCGCTTCGGCGGCGGCGTTGACCATCGTGGATGCGTCGGATTTGCGGGAATGTCAGGAAATTTGTATGGCGGCGGGAGATCATCTCCTGACAACAGTGAGCGATAGTAGCGAAGAAAATCAGGGAGAACAAAACGCACGAAACTCTTTTGACAAACCGTTTATAACAAAAAGCTGGCGGAAGAGCTCGCGATCGCCTTCACACCATGTATGCATCCACCTACTGCTTCTGCGTGATGGACGACACCTGCAGCGTGTCGGTCCACGTCTGCTGGAAGACCGCGACCTCGTACGTGGCGGATGCGCACGAGCGGTCGCGGCACGCGCCGAGCTCGTCCGCGAAGCCGATGGGGCACCCGAGGATCTCGTAGCGGTAGTTCGTGCCGGCCACGGTCTGGAACGTGCCGCTGTTGATCTGCAGCACGCACACGGGGCTCCCGATCGTCGGGTCGTAGTGGCTCGGCTGGCTCAGCGCGTTCACGAGCGTCGTGACCGCGAAGTCGTCGAGCTGGAGCCCGAGCCAGCTGCCGAGCGTCGTGACGCTGCCGCCGAGCACCGTAGCGTCGTCGTCGCCGCGGTTCTCGTCCTCGGGCGCCGCGGCGTCGTTCGCGCTGCGCGCCAGCTCCTCAGCGGTGCGGTCTTCCGTCACTTGGGTCGCCGTTGCGTCTGCGTCGCCGGCCACAGAGGAGACGTCCGAGGGTAGCACGACGGCGCCGAGTACGTTGCCGTCCAGGTTCACGCGCTCGAAGGCGCCGGCGTCCTGTGAGAGTGCTGGAGACGCGCAGAGCGCGAGTGCGAGCAGCGCGGCGTACGACGGGAAGCAGCTCTTGGCCATCGTGATGGTTGGTTGGTACGTCAGCGTCGGCGTCACTTGGACAATCGGTGAATGAGCATCACGCGGCGACAAGGCCGCTTTAGCAGCGGAGGTGATGAGATGCGGAAGGCGGTTCCGACGCCGCGCGCCGTGCGCAGCAGGTTCAAGGACCGCTGGCGCGTGGCGTTCGGAGTGGCGGGCGGCAAAGGCGGGGGCAGCGCCAAAGCGCGGCTGATGGGAGTGCGGGTGTCGAGTGCCTTTACATGCTGGCGGGTGTGAGTGACTGGGGAGTATGCGGACTGACTAGCTGAAGTAGTCGGTTCAAGTCGGACTGCACATTTGGGAGCAGCCAATCAGAGTGCGCTTCAGCTGTTGATAGAAATATTTATACTAAGTTAATGTATGCTAAAAATATGAAGAAATTTAACAAGTTGACTGAATTCTTCAGTGCCCTCGATTGGTGCCACTGCATGGGCGATTTGAGTACCTTCCTCCCTTCTTCCTCTCTCGCTCCATGAATGCCTCTTGAGGCACCAAGACGCACTACTGGCCCTGAGCCCCTTCATGTTGTGTCGAGGCTAGATGCTACATTGGCGTTAAGATCGACGTTGCAGCAGCAGCAGCAGCGACAACAACACCAACCACATCCGAAGTCGAGCTCCAACAGTCCTTTCAACCCCATCCAATCGACAGAACGCGAGTATCTGTAGACTGCAGCACCAGCGTCCAGCTGCGAGAGAGTCGCGCGGGGGCTTCCAAGTGAATCGTGCACTCTCCTGGCTCTAGTGGCTCTGATAGCACTCCACCACAAGACCACGAAGTGGATCAGTCACAACTACAACACGGTGCTTCTCCCGACTTTCCGGACATCGCAGTTGGTCAAGAAGGAGCGCAATGGTCCGCGGAAGATCACGCGGGAGACTGCGCGAGGCATGCTGGCGCTCGCGCACTACCGATTCACTCAGCTTATCACGTTCAAAATGAAGCGGGTCGGGTGCTGCGTAGATCTCCGATGGCTCTCAGACTCTTCGGCTCTGGCATCAACTCGATGAGTTCGTGCGAACCAGCGAGAAAGCCGAATGCCCCTAAATGCACGACTGGAGCCTTTACCGCACCGCGCGAGTGATAAGCACCAAATGATCGTCCGCTGATACTGCTTCTGCTGCTGGTGCTGGCGGTGGTGGTGGTGAGCCGGAGCCAGCTACCGCGCTTCAGGGGGTCGATCCCTACAACCAAGTTGTGTTCTCCAGCGGCTCACTTTCCAACTCCACTTCTTCTGCTCACCTCGAGAGTTCTCCGATGCAGAAGTGTATCCGTCTCGCAGTCTTCGCGGCGGCGTGCTTCGTCCCCACCGCCCTGCTCCCGACAGTTCAGAGCACGCCGCTCGAGTTCAACCCAAGGCCAGTCGGCAACGATCTCGTCACGCTCACGCACAGTCACCCAGCGTTTGGCGCCGGACTCGCTTCGACCGAGAACACGGCATATGAAGACAGAACATACCCCGACATCAGCGGCGAGGACCGAGATCTCGACAGCGAGACTGAGGCGGTGAACGCAGCGCTGGCTGCGGTGCGCATCGTCGGTGGTTCAAACCCGACCCCGATCACCAACACAGCTTCGAATGCCGACAACAGCACCATCACGTTCGAGAGCAGACACATCGGTGCGAATGCGTCGAACGAGACGGGCAAGGTGCTCGCGTACGTGCGTCGCCTCGAGACGACTTCTACCGACCTCCAGCGCCTCGAAGAGTTCTTCAAGACCTCCATGGAACGTAACGCGAACAAGCTCGCGAAGAAAGGTAGCGCGCCGCAGATGCCATGGCCGAGCAGCTACTGGCCGGTCTACCTCGACGGCATCAACTACCAGTGGAGCCCGAACCAAGCAAGTCCGGCGGTCAAGTATGCGTCCGCGTTCGGTCTCGACGTGAAGGACTTCACTGCCAAGATTTCGCAAGCCAGCGGTGTACTCTCCCAGAGCACAGCCACGGCTTGCTACTCGAACCTACAGTGCGCGGGCCTGCGTGATGGAAGCGCGTGTGCGAAGCGATCGGGTGAGTCTCGGGGTTACTGTATCCCGACGTGGTTCGGCATCTGCCATGCGTGGACCCCCGCTGCGATCCTCGAGTCCGAACCCGGTTGCGCGGTCACCAAGAACGGTGTGACGTTCCAGCCCATGGATATCAAGGCGCTGCTGACGCAAGTGTATGACGGCGCGTCGCTGTCGACCGTGTTCACAGGCGTACGCTTCAACGGTGACGACAACACTGCGGCGAAGGACAAGTACGGTCGCTACACGGACTCGTCGCGCCGCGACCTCGGCCCTGGGTTCATGCACATCGCTCTCGGCAACATCCTCGGGAAGCTCAAGAAGACCTTCATCCTCGACGTCACGGGCGGCGCGGAAGTCTGGAACCAGCCCGTGTACAGCTACGAGGTGCTGCGGCAGACCGAGCTGACGACCAAGCAGGGAGCACAGCAATACTTTGGCACGAGCAAGTACCCGTTCAACAGCAACGCCAAGTCGCTCATGTATGTGCAGACTAAGGTGACGTGGATGGTCGAGGCGCTGGAGGACGGCGCACTCGTGAAGAACGGCCGCGCCGCCGCGTACACGAGCAGCGACACATACACGTACGTGCTGGAGCTGGACGCGAGCAAGAACATTATCGGCGGCGAGTGGGTCGGCAAGTCCGCGGACGACCACCCAGACTTCCTGTGGTTCCCGACGGGCAAACCCACGGACTCGACGGTCACGAACGTCGGACTGAGCTACGCGAACGTGAAGGCACTACTGGAGGAGTCGTTGAAGTGCTGAGCTCCTTGGAAGAGGTGAAGTGGACGCTTTTGAGCGCCTCATTGACGGTCTTCCGCGAGCCCCTCTGCAGCCTCAACATGAGCATCTACTCGAAGACCAGCACGTTCGTCAAGGTTGTCATGAACCCGCAGTGCAACCTCATCTCGCTCGTGCTCGGCTAATAACCAGCAATGGTCGGAAATTGCATTATACAGTCGCTTCACGATCGCTGATTTCCTGTATAGTCGCCTACGTGCCATGCTGCCAGCGATCTCACAATGCCGACATCTTCGACGGTGCCATTCCTCCTCCTCATAACTACCGCACTTCAAGGCGGCGGGGCGGAGAGGGCGACGAATCAGCAGAGCGAGTTCGAGCGTCGGTTCAGCTGCGTTGGCAGAGCCACTTCGCCTCAGGTCCGGTCCGTGACGAGCTGGAGCGCCGAGTGGTGCTGCTGAAGCAGATCCACGTGGAGGCAACGCACTTGTCTAACCTCCACGTGCTTCTACTTCTCGAGCGCGGAGACGACTTGCCTGCCCTCGACAAGACGTACTTTCGTCGGTGCTGTACTGCGGTTATGTATGGTCGTGGAGAACATGCAAGCTCGACTCGCGCGCTTCGTCAAGATGCACCTATCAAAGAGTGGATAGGAGGCCCACGCTCTGGCAGCTCGATGTGCGACCAAGGAGAACTTCGCTGACATCAGACCGGGCTCAGTTCCTTCGCTCGACTCGGTCGCTGCTGCATCCG